>PVKH010023958.1:0-13735 GCA_004027955.1 Chaetophractus vellerosus
TGTGGAGAAGCATGGGAAAAATACAACTGGAGTGACCTCTGGACTGTGGTTAACAGTAATAATGTAATATTTTAGCATCTATGCAAAGATGTACTATGTTGATAATGGGGAAGTATGGGAAATGGTGCCAAATGTATGCTGTGGACCTGGTCATAATCAGATGATATTATCTCATAATCTGTAAGAAATGTACTACCATGGTGTGACGTGTTGATAGAGGGGTGTTGTTTGGGAATTCTGCACATATGCATGAATGTTTTGTATGTTTACAACTTCTCACATAAAAATATATTTAGAAAATAATAATTGGGTGGGTTGGGGGAAAACCACACCAAATAAAAGATAAGGACTATAATTAGCAGTAAGAGTTTGACAATATTCTTTCATAATTTGTAACAAATGTTTCACAACAATGTTAATTGGTGGAGGGTTGATGTATGGGACCTCTGTATGATGTTGTGAATGTATGCTTTGTAAGTTCACAACTTTTACTATACACTCATTGTTTAAGTATTTTCATGTATAAATGATATAAAATAATAATAATAATAGGGTGGGTTGGGGGAAAATACTTTGGTTAGTAGTAATAATTTGAGGTTGCTCTTTCATCATTAGTTAAAAATTTTTGACAACTATGCAAGTTATTGGTGGTAGGGTGAGGTATGTGAGCCCTGTATGACGTTATGTATGTTTGTTTTGTAAGTTCACAACTATTGCTATACACTTATTTTTTATGTATGTTCATGTATGAGTGATATATTTTAAAAAATTAAAATATATATATATATACAGTGGAATATTTTCTGGCCATAAAAAAGAATGAAGTTTTGAAACATAATGCATTATAGAGGAACCTTGAAAGCATCATGCTAAGTGAAATAAGCAAGGCATGTAAAAGGACAAGTGCTGTGTGATTTTACTTATATGAAAATCTAGTTTTAGCAAATCCATAAAAACCAAAGTATATTAGATTACCAGGTGAGAGGGGGATGGAAGAAATGGGAATTATTGCTTGGAGAGTATAGAGTGTTTGTCAATTTTCAATTTTTAAAATAAAATAAAGAAAAAAATGAGGAAAAGAAGACAAAAATAGATAAGAAAAATACAAAATAAATAAAAAAATGAAAGACAAACATTACAATAAAATAATCACATTAAACATAAATGTTCTAGTCAATACAACTAAAGGGCAGAAATATTCAGATTGAGAAAAATAAATGTCCTTTAAATATAAGAATACAAATAGATCAAAAGTGAAAGGATGGGAAATATAATAAATAAACATTGAGTGGCTACATGAATGTCACACAGAGTAGACTTCAGTGAAGGAAATATAAACAAGATGAGAGAGAGCCTTTTGTAATAAAAAAGAAATCAATTTAACCAGAGGACTTACATATTCTACATATTTATGCCTATGGCAACTGAAACCTACAGTATTCAAAGAAAACACTGATGAACTGAACAGAGAATTAGATAAATCTACATTTATAGCAAAATATTTCAAATGAATCTCTCTTCAAAATTTATAGAATAAATAAGCAGAATATCAATAAATAGACTAGACTTGAATAATTAATCTGCCAGATTCATGGAATTCATATTTATATAGCATTCCATCTAAAAACAATTGAAGAATTCACATTATTTAAAATACATTTGAAACATTTACCAATATAGACCATATAATATAAATTAAAATAAGGCTCAATAAATAAATTTAAAAGGATTCATGACATACAACATATAATCTCTGACCAGAGTAGAATTAAATTAAAAAAACAATAGCTTATCTATCTTTGTAAAAACCACAAGAATTTAGAAACTAAATAAGACATTTCTAAATAAGGCTGTGGGAAGAAGAGTTAAAATGGAACTTTGAAAGTATATTGATCAGAATGAATATAAATACATAACATATTGAAATTTGTGGGATGCCACTAACAGTAGTTTAGAAGACATTTCTCACATTAACAGCTATATTACCAAAGAAGAAATGCTTCAAATCAATAATTTCAAATTCTACTTTAAGATTAGAAAAAATAGTGGAAATTAGACCCAAAGTAAGAAAAAGACAGGAAACAATAAGTATTAAAGCACAAGATAATAAAGTAGAAAAGAGTAAAAATTAGAGAAAATTCATGAAACCAAAAGGTGGGTCTTTTAAACAGTCAATAAAATGATAAGCCTTTATAAAGCCTCATTAGTAAAATGAAGAGAGAAAAGAAATTGCCAATATCAGCAATGAAAGAGATGACTTTACGACAGTTTACAAATAATAAAAAGATAGTAAAGGACCCTTAGAATGATTGTTATGTGATCATATTTAACAGCTAGATAAAATCCCACATTTCATAAAAGCCACAAATCTCAATCAACAAGGAATAAATGGATAATGGTATTGCAATGGCTGCTCCAAGAGCCCATCCCGATAAGGGAAATGAACAATTTGCAGCTCTGTGGGTTAAAAGATTACATTGAGAACTTGTAGAATGCTGAAATTGGGATGAAAATTTAGGGAGAGAGTTCCTTTGGGAATCAATGCATTTAAAAGTGCCTTATATACCAAGTGTGGCAGTTTGAGATTATTCTATCAATCCCAAAAAATGAAAGATCATGTGAATAAAATATCTATTCCTCTGGGTGTGAGATCCTTTGATTTCATTAAAGTCAGCTGAGGGGTCTTTCATTAGATTATCTGTTAAGATTAGGGTTTCTGATTTGACTATGTCAGTGGGTGTGAATCAGGCTGAATCCCTGCCCCTTTGCTGGCTCTGATACAAATGTTCATTCACAGAGCCTGACTCAGAAAGAGAAACTCTGTCATTTTTGATCCTGCCATATGACAGAAAGGAGAAGGCTCGAACACTGAGGTTCCTGGGAAAGATGAGCCATTTTCCCTGATAAGCTTACAGCTGTGTTTAAGAAGAGAGCCGACCAGCAAAGACTGATAGAAGGCCCAGAAAGAAAGAAGCCCAATGCCAGGAGAGAGAGAGGACTATGGATCACTTAAGCATGAAGCTTCAAGAGGTTGGGCCCAAACAGCTCAAGAAGAGAGGGTGAGCCTTGAGGGAATTGCAAAGACCAGCCAGAGATCAGCAGCTATCTTGCTTCAAGATGTGACAACTGACTTTGGTAAGAAAGCACTTCTTATAGGACCTCGAGTTGGACTTTTTACAGCCTTGTAACTGTAAGCTTTTACCCACAGTAAATAAGTCCACGCGTTTCTGGTATTTTGCATCAGCACCCTTTTGGCAGACAAATACACCAGGGAATTTATAAAGCTACCTGCATATCCAGGTCAGTATCAAGCTCAGAAAAGAACTGAGAAGAACATAATCATTCTTGTCTGGCTGATCCCCAGGCTCAGTACAACAGGAAGTGAAAGCTAAGGCAAAAAAGGAGCTAATTTTGTGAGCTCTAAAATCCAAATAGGAGGCACAGAATTTGATTGCTTGTTTGGTTTGCAGTGTATTTGCATAACACATTAGGGGATGTCCTTAGCCTCTCTTCAAGGGAAAAAGAAAAATGCAATGGGGTTATTAGACCCTAAAAGAAACTATGGGCACCTACCAATAGGATATAGGGTAGCCCAGTGCTGGCAAGTGGATTTTCTTAGCTTCTTTCCCCAATTCCACATCAATTCTAAAGATCTTGACCAGAATATATATATATACTGAATCTTAATTTTCTTATTGAGTAACTGAAGCAAATGTTTCTAAGATTATTTGAGGCTTTCAGCAGAAAATATTTCAGTTTGATCCTCCTGATTATATATCATTTGATAAAGGAGAGGCTATTCCCAGTGCTTCCTAAGAACAAAACAAAACAAAAAACCAAGCAAAACAAACGAAAAAAACAACACAGGGTAGCCAATGTGGCTCAGTGTTAGGGCACTGGCTTCCCAACTACAAGGTCTGGGATTCAACCCCTGGCCCTGATACCTAAAAATAAAAATTAAAGAAAACTAAGAGATACCTCACTGACATGATAGGGAGAAGAGGTAGGAAAGCACATTCATACTGACCCAATTGGTGCAGAGATATATGACCCACCAGATGGAAGTGGAGGTAGCCTGAAAACAAAGGCCTGGGATTTTGGCATTAGAAGCATAAGGAATGAACTCATAGAAGATGCACAATTCCCCTAGCCTGTGGGAATTTGTAAATGGAAAATGTAATTTTCTTAGGTGGACACTAACCTCCAGTACCCTACAGTTAAACCGAAATCATATGTACCCAAAAATAAAATCACTTATACATGATTAGAATTTTACAAATGGAATAAAGCACACTGAGAACCTGTATCATTAGATGTTGTGGTGCAGACTCCGGGGAGGAAGTTGAGTGGACAGGGCACAAAATGACTCTAGAGGGAGTTAAAATTGCCTCATACTGGAGTGAGTTGTGGTTATGTGGGTGTATGTGTTTCTCTAAAGGCAATGGCATGTAAACTAAACAAGTATGAATTTTATTGTACATAATCATACCTCAATAAAGTTAATTTTAAAAAAATTAGTTGAAATATAAAATAAGTATAATTGCAACAAAAAATTTAAATCATTGGGTTACTAATAAACAAACACCAAATCAATCTACCTGAACAGGAAATGAAAAGTGAAAAAGATAACAAAAATATGAGATATTAGTGGTTTCATCAAGCCAAAATTTCAGACAGAAAAAAAAGGGAATTAAGATAAACAAGGAAAACTAGTAATGAAGTCAAAGATCATCACATGAAAGCTCATTCCAAATTTTAAGCAATATTAATTAGATCAATTTTTAAAGTTTTAAATCACCTATGATAAAAGAATATTCTTGAAGCTTAAATAAATAATAAGCCTAGGATCTACAAGAAACACAATTTACTATAGCTAAAATCTTCCCAAAAGCAAAAATGGATAATACAGCTGGGAGACATTCTAAAAGATCTAAATAACTTCAAATATATCACATTCAATAATAGGAAGTCTCAGTGTCCTAAACATATCTACTCTCCATAAGTTGAATTAAGGTAAAACCAATAAAAATCCAAACAGAATTTGTGAAGGATATTTCTTACCTGATTTGAGATATAAAACATCAAAGGCCCAAGAAAAAAACCAGAGTGAGATAAAGAAAAAGTTGGGGTGAAAGGTTTTGACAAGATGCCCAGAGTTATTTTAAATATACTATAATTAAGGTAATATGGGAATGTAACAGTAATCAAATATTTGTTTATTATGGCCTAGAATAGAGAACTCAGATTAATAGTCATGATATATGATTTTTGGAGACAGAAGTGATTACAAATAATTGGGGAAATAGTGAGGTTTCCATGTTTTTTACACCACCAAGCATAATTCCAACACATATAAAATCAACTCAAATTGGATTAAATATGCAACAAGATAGGTAAAATATTATAACTTTTTCTCAAATAAAATATAGCATAATCTCTCAAGAAGATTATGTTTCTCCTTGAAGATGATACAAAAAACATTAATCATGAAAATAGGTTGATGACTTTGTGCGAAAAGAGTGAACTGTCACTAATGATGACTTAAGTAAAAGAAAAACACATGGAGAAAATACAATAAATATAATGGAAAGAGAATTAATATTTTAAAAAATACAAAGATTTCAATAAATCAATAGAAAACTGTGCAATAATACAATTAAAAAACCATCAAAATGCATTTCATTGATTAGAAAAAATAATTGTCAAAAAAGCATGAGTATATGCTTAGCTTAATAAAAACGAAATCAGATTGAAAGTATAATACAATGCCATTATACAACCACTGAAAGTGTAAATACTAAAATTTGACATCAATCATTAACAAGATGAAGGACAATAATTGATTGCTGATGTGACTGTAGATTGGTACATGCATTAGGGAAAACAGTTGGCAATCCCGTTGTAAATTAGGACATACACTATGCTTCAGAAAATCCATTCCTAGTTATACACCTTTGAAAAACACAGAAATTCATAACATCACTGAAAAAATATGTCTTAGCGCTACCTAAATATATGAATGGCAATTTACTGAGCAATGGATTTATTTCCCTTTTGAAATTTAAAATCATTGTGAATCAACTGATTTAGTAATTTCAGAGCAAATATTTCACGATTTAGCCAACAGATATTGTTTCCAGAATTCTTTTACTGTATTCCTGACTAAAACATAGATAGGAGCATTTATTTTCCAATTTTGTCAACATTTTTGTGTATACACTCACATACATTAAAAAAAAACCTATTATGTTATATTGGCAAGTCAGTAAGAAGTTAATATATGTATATTGCTACAGCAAATATGTGTAAGCCTCATAAAATCATAAACGACTTGAGATCTCAAACAGTTCACTCACTGGCACTGACGCATCTGGGAGGAGGGGACCAGCCATGCTCTGTACATGTAATTTTGCTCTCATCATTGGGAAGACTGTAGCCGGGTTTGCACACAACGTTTACAGATTCACCTTCTAAATATGTTTCCTCTATTTGGGGAATGTCCATTTTCCACAGAATAGAAATAACATTGTCCTAAAAACCACAAAAAAGATAAATGTGAAAATAACAAATATGATTTTGCTCAATATAATAAATTATAATAATGTATAATAATAAACACGAAGGGGAAATTTTAAGTCGAATTGATGTTCCATTTTTTAATTTTTTAAACAAAACCACAGGACTGTACAGCACTAACCGTGAACCCTAATGTAAACTATGGACTGTAGATAATGGAACAAGACTAATAATATTCTTTGAACTGAAACAAAGATACCACACTAATGCAATGTGTCAATAATAGAGAAACTTGGGTTAGGGGGTTTATGGGAACTCTGTATTCAGCATGATTTTTCTGAAAGCCTACGTACAAATTCTCCTATAGAAAATATTAAACAATTGAATTTAAATGTTTAAATGACAATGCCTAAGAATCATAAAATGATATACACATTAAGGGAAAATCCAGCTTCGACCAAATGCTTGTTAAATAAAAAAAGAGCAGTCAAACCTCATTGTTCTTATCTTTGACATTTATTATGAAAATATGATGAAATATAGCTTATAGATACTCTTATATTAATCCCTTCTTTACTTCTAATTTGCAAGCTATGAACAGCACCTAAAAAAAGAACAGATCTATTTTGGTCCTTTTGCTGGTCCCACTCTTTCCCTGGCCTTGTTTTTTGGACAAATCGTAATTGGAATCACTTCTGTGCTCTTCTCTCGCTATCACAGAAAGGTGTAAACATGTATAATCTTCAAGACACTGACTTACTGCGGCATGGTACTGCTGGTGACCATCCTCCTTGCATGCATTTTATGTAACCACCATGAGTTTGTGTAGGAGTCACAAAATTTAGATTACAGTAGTAGTAGTAAATACGTCCTATAGGTGCTGGAAAGTATGGTATATAATAATTTTCTTCAAGTAGATATCCGTGTTTTATATTTGGAAAATCACAAGGCTTCACTTGGAATAAAAAACGACAAAACAGTTCAAATATTTTATTGTAATAAACATTCAAATTGGATATTAATTTTTTCATTATTGAAATATAGTCTCTTTTTTACCATAATTGCTTTCCTTGCATTACAGACTGCAGGACAAGGCAACTTAGAGAATTCAGATCACTGATGTATTTGAGGAGGTCACTGCTAATGAAAATGAAATTATATCATCTGGGTTACTTGTAGCATGTAGTCTCTCCAAGAAGAAAACTGCTCAGACCTATTTAATGTATTTTCTTCAGTACATATCAATCCATTGCCTTGGTGATAAATTGGCGTCCTTGCTGAGAGATGCAGGTGCAGATTTACCTATCAGCTACCCTGACTTCTCTCTTTCTTTTTCATCCTCCCCAGACTTGGAAGTCTTCCTTTTCTCTTAAGACCACTCAGATTTAGGGGTCATAATGTGTGTGTGTGTGTAATA
This sequence comes from Chaetophractus vellerosus, assembly GCA_004027955.1. Lineage (NCBI taxonomy): Eukaryota > Metazoa > Chordata > Mammalia > Cingulata > Chlamyphoridae > Chaetophractus > Chaetophractus vellerosus. Next base: position 7,934 of record PVKH010023958.1, read on the forward strand.
ACATTTATTAGTTAATTTTTCTGTTTTGGGAGACAATTTAAGAACTGTAGAGAAACACAAACATTTTTTCCTTTGGCTACATCAGAAAGAAAAAAATTCTTATATGTGTCTCACACACATTCATCCAGGCAAGTTTTCTTTTACAAATTTTTTAACCAGGAAAAGTAGACTAGGAATATTTCTTAATAATCAAATAAGTATGATTATGGTTAACTGATTATTTACTTCTAATTATAGTTGGAGAATGTAAAGCTTTTAATTGTGTCTTAAGTAATAGTTATTTTAAAATGAGGTACTAAATAATTATACTTTATTAAATTATTCATATATTTGGAATAGTTTTGACTGATATGATTGCATGTTATATTGTATCATAACAGGTTTATAGTTTATTTCCTCAGAAATTAAGAACTCTTCTTGGGATTTTTTAGAAACAATTTATTATTTTTAATTCCAAACTAGTATTAGTGTTTTCTATGCAATATGATTTTCCTATTTCATAAAACCTCATGTAACAAGTTAAAAAAATTGCAACACATTAACACCCTATGCCTAGCAACAGGTTCTTATATCTTCATCTTCCTATCTTGCATTCACTGATCTAGTTTCTTTTTTGTTTCATTACAAATTTTCTCAAATAATTTATTCCAAAGTGTTATGTGGATATTACATTTTGAATCCTAGTTTATTATAAGTGTTTTTTCTTTATCCAAGACTTGTAAATGACACCTTTTCTAGTGATTGATTCTTGGTCTACAGTCCATTTCTTTCATAGTTGATAGGTTTTTCATGCGTTTTTTTTTCTTACAATATGTTAAGAACAAAAGGCTCATCATCACATTTCTTTTATGTAATCTGTTACTTTCTTCCCATCGCCTTTTAGGAAACTTGTAATTTTTCTTTTTACCTCCAGATTTTGTAAATTCCATAATGATATGTTGGGACATGTGTCCATTAGCAATAGCAGTAATTCTGCCTTGAACAAGCATGAGTCTTTGGATCTGCAGTAACTAAGTCTTAAAAAAACATAAATTGCCAATTAAATTGTACAGTAGAGGATTGAACCTTTGTGGACTGACTTTAGATCAAGCGAGTTTATCTGCCTCATTATGGTACTTCATAGAATATAAAGAAAATAAATCATTTATTGTAGTTTCATGTCTAAATGAGGCTTATTTTATCACAGGGCTGTTTCTCTTCACTATTCTCTCTGATTTGAGCACATGAGTCTACCTTTATCTCTTTTATAAGGTGGTTCTCTGGAGCGAATATAATGTTACACCTATGACCTATCAGCACTGAGATCTGCAGGTCTAAGAACAGCCTTCTTTCACCTCCTTCACTTCTACCAATGCAGGTTGTGTTTTCATTAGCAGCACTCATGGTTCCATCACAACGTTGACTGAAACCGGGCTACAAATTGATTAAAATATTGACAAATTTACAGTTCTTTCAAATTACTAGTGCAGTTGATTCTTTTGGCCTAAGCTCCGGATCTTATCATTATCCCTGTTAGTTTTCATCTTATTGGAACACTCTATGACATAGTATTATCTTTGATACGTGATTCTGTCTTATTGCCAGTTTATTGTCATTTTCTGTATCATTCCAGTTGTGAATTCGTACTGCTTTCCCCCCAAATGATTAAACTATTTGATGACACCAATAAGTAATGGGACAAGCCTGGGAACAGAGGCATGCATCTGAACTTCAAATCAGGTTGTTTAATAAAATTGCAAACTAACTGAAAAACCATTTAAGTGGTCAGTTTTTCATTTTATTCAGAGGAATTCCACAAAGTTCCTGTGGAATAAACTTGCTGAGGCCCAATTATAGTAGGGCTGGCTTAAGTCCCTCATTTACCTTTTCCTAAACCAACCATAAAATGTATTAATTTTCCTTATACTTCATTTGCATATGGAAATCTGATTCATAGCGATAATAACATCCTCTCATAGCAACTCATGCTTTTCATAATTTGTTCTGGAAATATGCCTGGAATTAACATAAATAAATTGGCCTGTAATTTTTTTTGATGAATAGAAGTTCTTAATTTTAACATAGCCAAATATATCAAAATTTTCTTATGTAATCAAATGTTGCATGTATCTCTTTTTTATAACAATAGATTTATTTTAATTAATTAATTTTTTAAAAAGATATATCAATTACATAAATGTTACACAAAAATTTTAGGGGTACCCGTATGCCCCACCTCCCACACCTCCTACAACCTCCCAATATATACCTTTCATCAATGTAGCACATCACCTGCAATAGATATACACATTTTGGGGCTTTGCCACTGAGCATGGACCACAGTTCACACTGTAGACCACACTATCTCCCACACAGTTCTGCATGATATATGATCATATAAAATGGCCTATATCCACCATTGCAACATCACCCAGGACAATTCCCAAGTCCCAAAAAAGCCCCCATATTACAACTGCCCAACCCTCTCCCTGCCTGCAAAATGTCCTGGGCCACTGGCTCCACATAATTTTGTAATTTCTTCCATTGTGTGAATCACAACAAGTCTATAACAGGACACCAGTAAGTTCACGCCAGTCAATAGCATTTCCCCCAATCCCGAGGGTGGACTGTAATTTGATACATTATATTTTCTTTTATAGATATCCAATTTAAATGTGGTACTACTTTACAATGTACTGTGATATACAGAGGAAAGGAATACAATTGCAGAGTCAGGAAAAAATTCTTAATAAAACAATGGAAACATAGCATAAAAGAAATATAATGCTCCTTTGAATTGTTTGGCATTTTCTACATGTAATAATTTTAGAAATTATGCAACTCATCAACAAACATGCCTCCCCAAAGTGGAGCCTAATTCCCATCCATTTTAGTGTGTGCTGAATGGAGTGACAAACTTCTAAAGAAGAGATAAAGCTGAAGTGGTAGGGTTTGTCTCAGTCAGAAAATGTATGGACGCTTCCACTTCTCTGGGATCACTAGCCATGGAACAGTTAGCTGCTATTCAGTGAACTTTTCTGACAAGGAATTGAGGCCTCCTACCTAAGAGCCTGTGAGAGAGCCATTTTGAAGGGGAACCTCCAGCCAATCAAGCCATTTGATGACTGCAGCCTGGGCCAACATTCCACCTGCAGCCACAAGAAGAGAGCTTGACTCTGAAAAACCCAGCTAAATCACCCTCAGATTCCTGACCCATAGAAACTGTGGGTTAACAAAATTTTGTTGTTTTAATCCACTTTGTTTTGGGAAAAATTTTATATAAAAATCGATAACCAAATATAGGTGTTAGATTGTAGTATTTGTACCCAATCTTTTAATTCCAATATTTAGAGAATTGTATCATTTAGAGTAGTATATATTCATATACACACATATATATATTTGAGTATCAACACAATTAGGAGTGTTTAGTTTATAAAAGTTGTTTTTGAGCTTACTTAGAATTGCCTACTTTGAAAAGCAAAGAATAGCTAAAAAGGCTCTAATTTATACTTACAATAATAAACATATTTTTACATATTAGGGAAAATTTATTTCAGAATTAAAAAGTAGGTAAATACATGAATGGAACTTACAACTACATCTTGGAGCAGGTACCCAGCCACTACCAGTACATTTTGCTGTATTTCCCTGGGATGAAGGATAAAATCCTTCTTTACAATTATAGGTGATTTTATCTTCACTTCTGTATTTAGCTCTTTGAGGTGTGTAGAAGCCATTTGCAATATAAGGAGGATCGCAAGTTACTTCTGAAAAGAAATAGATGTATGGATAATGAAGATATCACAACCCATTTAAATTCATCAAACTCATGAAAATTAAAAAGTGCACATTATTTATTTGACCTTAGCACAGTAAATAGTGACATAAAAATCAGCACATCCTTATATCCTGCCTGCTATATCGCTCATGCTTTCCACAGTATTTATTATCTGATGTATTTATACCCTCTGAAATATTGATTCCTCTTTCTCCAAAGCCATGCAAACATTATTATGTTCCATAACTGGCAATCAACTCATAATATATCACTTCAACTATTCCTTCTGCTTTCTTCAACCTCCTTGACTTCTCTGGCTGACATAAGGACTGTTTACACATATTCTGGATCTCTTTCTTCCATACACATGGTAAAATTATACATTTTTACCTCTCTTAAGTGGGCATGACCATATGACTTACATAGGCCAATGAAAGAAAAGTAGAAGTAATATGTGTCCTTTTAGTGAAGGAATTTTAAATCCATCATGTGAACTTCTATGTTCTCTTATCCACAGCAGTAGTACAATAAGGAAGCTCATGGATAGATGATATCTTAAGATTAGAACTAATTTCATGGCCTGAGTTCCTTTTTGAACTACATTGGAAATGAAGCATGAACAAAGAATAACCTTTGGTTTATTCAAGTACTGATTTGGGGAAACATTTTTCTTACTGTAATTATATAAACCAGCCCAATGGTTGGAATAGATTTTCTGTACACAGCCAGTAAGAAAGTCTGTGATACGACTACTCAATTCTATTTAATTAGCTATTGAAACTTTCTGGTCTTGTTTCTTTCTGTCTTCAGAGTGAGAGGCTTATAACAACTGACCTCAAAGTAAACTTGCAAACATAAAATTCTATGCTTTATTCTTCTGAGATATAATCATTACCCTTGAACAGTTGACTCCTATAAAAATTAATACTCTGATTCAGAGAAAAAATTAACTTCTTATTTGAAAGGACTTTAAGAATTACAATGATTGATAAAATGTATAACACAAGAGATAAAAAAGAAAGATAAGATTACCTTTACAAGAAGAGTTTGGATCCCATCCAAATTTAGTGTGGACAACCTCTCCTCTTTCATTGTATTCAAAATCCTTGTTACATTGATAATGAACTTGTTTAGTCTCATTATACATGCTATTACAAGCTTCAGAAACTATATTTTTAATTTGTTGTGATTCACAGGGAATATTTAAAGAGTTTGAGCATGTTACAAATATTAATAATGAATTGAAGTTCTGTGACCAAGACATAGTCTTATAAAAACACATATTTTGTTTCCACTAGGTAACTTAACCAGCCAAATAAAACGAATGTTCTGTTTTTACATGAGTCCTTGAGAAATAATTTATCTGTTATTCTTAACATTTATTTTTGATGGAAGTTAGATTTTATTAAAATTATATTGCTAATTTTTATTTGGTTTTGTGGTCAGTTAGTCGTTTTAAAATAAATAGTGGCAAGTAACATCCTGTATGTAGAAAATTGAACATAGATACAAGTTTACAGTTATATGTATTTTTACTAAGTAAGCTGCAAAAATCATTTATTTTCTACTTATCTATAATGGAAGAATTATTGATAGAGCAATTGGTCAAAGAAATTAATTTAACTATTTGTGACTATATCTCTGAAAACTAACTGACCTGCTTTTGTGACTTTACCATCCAATTTTTTGGTCCCTCCTAAAAAATAACTGGCTGTGATCTTTGACACCATCTTCTCTCATTCGTCTTAATCTAAGTTATGGCAACAATAACTACTTTCCCTGGTCATGGTCCTTTCATCATCTTGCTTTATTGCTCCACTTACAGTCTTTCCCTGAATCCCATATCAGCATGCGCCAAAGCCAAAGTCTCCCGCATGGTGTATATAGCAACTCAGAACATTGTATTGGCCTATCTCCAATCCATCACTGACTCTCCCCTGCTTGGCTCCAGGGCCCCAGGGAACAATGGCCAACCATCTTCAGAGTTTCATGTTCATGGAAGCCTCACTGCATTTACACCTTATGACTCATGGTATGCACTT
>PVKH010023959.1:0-13736 GCA_004027955.1 Chaetophractus vellerosus
GGGGGGGGGGATATGTAATAAAGAATAAATAAATCTTTAAAAAAAAAAAAATAAATAAATAGCACTTTCCACTTTCCACTGCCCTTGCATGATAGAAAGCTTCCATGAATAAAACCCCACAACACCCCAGCCCTGACAGCAAACCAATACGTCCCTGGCACTTCTGAGTCACAGACCCTTACGTGAAAGAAAGACTGAGAATAGAAGACTTGGAGTAGGAGTGTGACTGATTCAAAACTAAGTAAAGCTGTATCTTTGAAATGCTAACATCACAGATTAATGTACCAATTGATTTGGAATATGAAAGTATATTGATACTAAGGTTCTGACTTTTTGTAACAAAAATTTATGGAAAGAAGTTTCAGTAACCTATTTCATAAAACCCGCTTTTCCTATTAAACTAAAAAGCAAAAACTGTCAGTGTGTTCACTGGTCAGGTCAATGTAATTAATTGCTTACATCTAAAGAGAAATACAAGTAAATGTATGGTATTCAGTGCAAGAGAGAGGGAAACTATTTAATACAGAATAAACACATCCGAGCCTTGCATATTCTACGTTAAACAGTGATATATGCTAAAAAATATAATAGAGAAATATGTGAGAGTAAAAAATAGTAGAACAAAGGGAACTTGCCCTACATCCTCTGCTTCTCCAATGTTTCATTCCTTCCGCACTCCAGTTTTTGCATAGATCTCTCTTTGAAGTCCTCACATTTTGTGTTACATCATCATCTTAGTCCTGGCTGCACATTAGTACCACCTGGAGAGCTCTAAATATATGTTGTTGTTCTAGCCATGCCCAGAGTTGGGGACCAGACAGATATTTTTAAGAACTCTTCCAGTAAGTCTTTAAGCCAGGGTTAGTAGCCACTGCTCAAGAACTCAAACAGATCTATCTACAAGGAAATAAAGTTGTTTCTCTAAGAAGAACAAACTAATCTGTGAAAGGCATTTTGACTGTTTCAGAATTTCAACCTATTTCATTCATAGTAATATCAAAGAGAGAATGTATTTTACCAGGATAAAAAAAAATAGACTTGTGATAGTTGGGTGTTAATATCGAAGACTGAGGTATCATCAGAACCCTACAATAGACACAATACAAAGAAGTGTGAACCACTATTTTTAAAGGAAAGGGGACATGCATAAAATACTGATATAGCTTACTCTAAGGCATTCTATAACTTACTAAATGTATACTCATTCTGTTGCTAGGCAACAGAATGAGTCCTTTGTACATCTCCAAAACAAGAATCCCAAATTATTAAACACTTTAAATGGTTAACTCGAGACTTCTCTGTTACAAGGAAAAAGAAAAGGCAACAAATGTTCACATGCTGGTCATTCTCACATGGCTGTCCCCCTCAGTGATCTAATCACATTACTAAGTTCATGTAAGACAATGCAGAAACTTAGCTGCTGCCTCTTAGGTGATGATACTGGGTTATGCCCTCATCCAGAAATTTTTAAATGTCTGAATACACTGATTAAATGACTGGTTGAATGTTGGTATCGTGTAAGACTAGGCTCAGGCAACAAAAAAAGCAAGCCATCATGTTAAATGATGATTGAAATGAGCCAATATGATGAGTACATGTGAGAATTCACATATGCCATTTTCAAAGTATTTTAAGTAATTCTAGTATTTTAAAGCTAGCAAAGAAATATCATTGACTTGCCTTAAATTGCCTTTTAAAAATGCAGTCACAAAATTGTAATATTCATGTCATCTCTCTTGGAAAAATCACTCAAATTGTTCTTGAGATTTCTTAATATATGTATCCTATTTCTTAGTTGAATAGTATAGCATTTTCTAGTATTGTATCTATTTCTGGTAATTAGGAAACATAAATACCCCTAAAAGTAAATTCTTAAGCTACAATGAAAGCTTACTTCCATTTAGATGTGCCTCCTATTCCTACTTAATCCCCTATTTATCTGTTCTATAGATTCGTAGAACCTTGGAAACTGAGGGTTTTGGAACAGTGACTGAGGACATGGCCTCTGAAGCCAGATTGCTTTGGTTGAAGTCTGTCTCCACCACTTATCAGACTCGTGATCTTGAGCAAATTACTTTAGCTGTGATTCAATTTCCGTAAACTGGAGATCCTAATAGTGTCTACATCAGTGCTTCTCTAAAATTAATCTATAAATGAATCATCAAGGATCTTGTTAAAATATTGATTCTGATTAACCATGTCCAGTTGGCAGCCTGATAATCTTAATTTTTAACAATTTCCAGATGATGCTTATTAAAAGTTGCTGCTGATGGCTCACATTTTGAGAAGCAGGAACTTGTATCATAGGGTTATTGTGAATACTAAATGACAAATCCATGTAAAATGATTAATACAGTGCTTTTCCTATAGTAAATGGGGATTATCTACCATTAAAATATAAGGGAAATTAAAATTATGTAGCCTAGTATATTCATTTTGTGGATAAGGAGTGCCAGCCAGAGAGTTAAAGTAAGTTGTACAATGTCTTACAAAATAACCTCAGAGAGGTCTTTTAATTTTTACCCAAAGATTTATTGGCTGTTCTCTTCTCTAAACATTGATTACACTATCCCTTATCCCTCTTCTAAAATGCATTCCAACCCCACTTCTCCTAGACTAGTTTACACATTTAACAAAATTCATACCTTTATACCACCCCTGGGAAGCCTTTCCACATTGCCCAAATCTTTATCATCTCCCTGCTCCTATGAACTGCTATATGCTTTCCCTTCCCAACCAATCATTTGGCAGTTTCCATATACACTTGTTAAAAAATGTTTTAAAGCATATCTCAACTAAGCTAAATGAAGGTGTGGACTGACTTTTGTGCTACCATGTATATTCCATAATACCTTCTCCACAATCAATAAGTAATGATGACTGATTGACCAAAACAACAGTCACACTCTGCATGACAATATCTCCAATATGTCATGTAGTCTACTGTCCAGGGAATACATTCATATTTCATTTTATCCCTTCCCTAAAATAGTGTATTCTTGATTTCCTTTTGGTGCCCTTTATAAAGAACATAGGATTTGGAGTTGGAAAACTTGGCTTTGAGTACCCAAACACAGTCCATCAGTTTAGATGATGTTTGCTTTGTTTGTCTTTATTTCCTTATTAGGATGATTTTGCATCATTCCAGGAAAATGGAGATTAGGACTTCAAATTAGATAGAGACAATGGACATGTCAAGAAAATAGAACAAAGTCACTGGGAGGGTTTGATAATTAACTGTGTACATGGGAAAGGGAGGAGAAAATAAAAAGTCAATGATTTTAGGTTTAGAGCATGAGAGTGGAGAATTATGGGGTGTGAAGAGATAGTCTATAATATTTATAGCCACCACAGCTCCCTATATGTATCTTTACACACTGAACCTTCATTTCCTCATCTCTTAGGAATTTACAAGTTGGTTCAGGCCTTTGCTACTGCCACACTTTGTTCTACAGCTATACCACCTACATGAATAAAGGTTTGGTGATGTTAACTTTTACCCAAACAAAGCTTGATGCTTTAAAGGATGTAATTTTTTTAAAACAAAATTTTTTGAAGTGTATCATTCATATACAAACATATATAAACAATAAGTGCATACTAAAACGGTTGTGAGTTTACAAAACAAAGACACATATCATCATAAAGGGTTCCCATATATCACCCCACCACAACCAACTTGCAGTTTTGTGAAACATTTGTTACAAACTATTGAAAGGGCATTGTCAAACTATTATTACTAACTATAGCCCATATCTTACATTTGGTATATTTTTCCCCAACCCACCTGATTATTAACATTCACTATTAGTAGTATACATGTGTTATAGTTCATGAAAGAGTATTCTCATATTTGTCCAGTTAACCACAGTCCATCTTCCACCACTGGATTCCCCATATTATACATGTTTTGTACTATCCATTCAAAGTGTACACTTAGTGGTTCTCATTTTCATCACAGAGTTGTGTTATCATCACCTCAGACAATTTTAGAACTTTTTCATTACTCCAAAAGGAAAAATCTCATACACCTTTATACTCCCCTATAGTTGTTCCTTAGAAGTTATATATCTTCTTTGCCATTGATGCAAAAATATTACACTATTACAGTTAACTATCACCCATAATTTACACTAGTTGTAATTTTCCCGTATATCACCATATTCTTAACAATTTGTAAGAACAACATTCTATATGGATTAACCAACAATCTTTATCCACCACCAAAAGCACTGTTAGGCATACCCTAAATTATTCTCTACTTTCCTTTCAATTGACATTTATGTCCACAGACTACACCTTCAGCCACAATCACATTTATAAATCAGCAGTGTTAGTTATACCCATTATAATGTGTTACCATCACCTCTATGCATTTCTACACTTTTACCATAAACCTTATTAAAAACTCTATATACATTGAGCATCAGCTCCCATTCTCAACTCACATTCTATTTCCTAGTATCTGTACTCTAGAGTTTACCTCTATGAGTTTACTCCTCGTATTTAGTTCAAGTTAGTGAGACAATACAATATTTTTCTCTTTGAAAGTTTTTTTTTTATAACTGTTTCAATCGCTTGTGATTTATTTGTTGAGGTTTTCTATTTCTTCTAGGGTCAGTGTAAGTATTTCTAGGAACTTGTCCATTTTGTTTTCATTGTCTAGTTTGTTGGCATACAGTCTTTTCTCCACCAAGATATGATTTTCTTCATTGTTGACTTGAGGAATGATTTTAAATTATAACCTGGACATTTTGGATATTATATTATGAGTCTCTTGATCCTATTTAAATCTTCTATTTTAGCAGGTTGTTTCTCTGACTAGGTTTAGTGTATTCTGGCCTACTTCGTAGGCTATAGTTCCAATGGCTATTTAATTTGCTGAGCCCTGCAAGATTATTCTGTCCTGCTGTATTACTCTGGTTCTGATCGATCATCTGCTGGATCCCAGCTGGCACTGCCTGGGAGTGGAAAGCACTTCCCTAAGTCACTTGGTTGCCATTAAATAGGGATTGGGAAATGTTGGGTCAGCAGGACAGAGTATTTCCTCTATTCTATAGCCACCAGCTGCTGGTGGGTTTCCAAGTCTGCCAGTGCTGCAGTGGGAGGGATGTACCTTCTTGGGCCATCTTCTGCTGTTGGGTAAAAGGCCAGGAGCCATGGGGTATCTTAGTGGCTTTTTGCCACTGGGTGGTGCGGTGGGAGAGCCTGAGCCTGGTTTACCTTCTGTTACTTGGAGACACCGTGTCTGCTGGTGCTGCTGGTGCAGGCAGATCTGGTCTTTCTGCTGGTTGGGGTGGAGAGCAGGCGAGTCATCTGTCTGGGAGTTTCTGCTGTTGCTGCTGCTGCAGGCAGATCACAACTGCCCCTGCCCCTGGGTCTCTATGATAAGCCCCTCTGGGTTCCCCTTTTCTGCATCTTTCAGCCAGAGACAGTAGTAGGCTTTGTTGGTTTTGTCATTACTGCTTTTCCAAACCTGTTGGTGATTCTGGCTTGCAGGCTTCTCTGCTGCCCAGTCTAGGGTATGTGGGAGCTGAAAAAGAAATCCCAGGGGACTTACCAAGTTGCCAGTTGTTGAGATGCTAAGATACCATGCTTTAAGTGCCAGGAAGGAAGGAAGGGAGAAGGAAAGAAGGAAGAAAAATGGCATGTTTTTAATGCTTATTAGCCTCAAAATAGGAAATAATATATATCATTTTATATCATTTTAGCAGAAGACTCGTGAAGGCCTTCCTACAAATTTGCATTTTAAGTTGTTTTTGCCAAATGAGTCAGTCAAGATTAGAATAGTAATTTAATTAAGCAGATGTTCTTCATCAGCATCATTTTCCACATCAAAAAACAACCAAGTGGTTGATATGCTGTCCTGGCTTGTACCGGAAGGTATCACTCATACCTCGGATTTTAAACATCTTTCATCTTCAACCTTCATTTTTCATCGAGAGATGAAGGCATCCAGAAAAACATGGCAAACCATCCCTCCAGAAGGGGTGCCACCTGTATCTTAGTTACCAAGGAGTTTTTGTGAAGGGAAAATGCACTTAAATCCTCTACTACTACTCTGAGATTTTGCTAGTCTATATTATTAGGCAATGTCAGGGTTGCTCCACTGTTCTGTGAGTAAAAATACAAACTATACTAGTAAATGGATAGTTCTTGTGGTCTTTGTGTGTGATATGTATAAATGCTTATATATTTTCCTGGTTTTCAGTAAGAATTGAACTAGAAATGGGATCAAAAGCAATTGTTTCCTTAGATGTAGCTTGTTTGTTGTTGTAGTTTACTTTTGCTGGAATTGTTATATTAGAAAATAACTGCTTTTAACTATGCTATATGAAAAAGTAGGGGAGAAGATCAATACATGTACAAAAAAAGGGGAAAAAAAGATTGACCCCTACATTACTGTGCTAGTTTCACATAACTTGCCAATCTAAGTTAAGCTTAGGTCACTTATTTTTGCACAGAGAGATTCTTGATGAGACTCAAATTTGGTAATGAAAACAAGTTTATGAATTTATCCCTATAAGCACAGATCAAAGATCACGAGATCATGGGTTTTCATGGGGCTGGATTTGCGAATGTTCCATAGTAGTTTAAACTTTCTGTAATTGCAAAGAAAAAAAAAACCCTTTGATGTCTCACTAATTGGTTTTAACACCATTGAAGAGGTGCTGAAAGCAGTAGGCAAAAAATTTCTAACAGTAGGTGGAAAAAGGATAATTTTGAGAATCACCATATGCTTTGAGAAATCCAGGCATTACAACCCAAAAAAAGAAGTCAGAATTCATTTTTTCTTTTATTATATTTAAAACACAGACTCATTACAAATGCTATAAAGGTACTGAAAATATGCTTGCTAATTCTTAAAATAATCTAAAGTTGTGACTTCACAGTTTTTATTTTTATTTTTGTAGACACAACTCTCTGCCTTGGCTACTTGTTGCATGCAATTCATTCTGACACCTAATGTGCAGTGAAAGATGTAGTAACAAAGATAATTTTCCTGTGGTAATTTGTGCATATCTGAGTCAATATCTGTATCCAAAAAATATCATATTCATGATATAGGGGCCTGAATCAGAAAATTACCCTAGAGTGTAAAAGTTCTTGAATTGCGTTGTGTTATGGATTGAATTGTGTCCCCCCGCCCTAAAAGATATGTTTGAGACCTAACCCCCAGTCCCATGAATGTGATACTATTGGGAATAGAATCTTTAAAGATGTTATTAGTTAAGATGGAGCCAAACTGGATTAGAGTGGGGCATAATCCATTAGGATGACTTGATTTATGAGAGAGAAAATTTGGACAATCAGTAGGAAACAGAGAGAAGATGGCCATGTGACAGGAGCAGAAATTGAGTTATGCTTCAAGTCCAAGAACTCCATGAACTGCCAGCAAGCCACTATGAGAACCCTATAGACTTTAGAGGGAGCATGGTCCTGCCAACAACTTCATTTCAGACATCTAGCTTCCAGGACTGTGAGAGAATACAATTTTGTTGTTTTAAGCGGCCCAATGTGTGGCACTTTGTTTTGGTAGCCCCAGGAAACTAAGACAAATTGTTTCACTATTTAATATCTCAGTTTATGCCTTTATAAAATCATATCTTTTTCTAAATTAAGAAATATAATAACTTTTTCTAGCTCATGGGAAAAATAAAGAATTTCACCTTTACTGTAAGAAACTAGTATGGTGGTTTGAAGCTGTATGTACCTAAATCCATTCCTGTGGGTGTGGACCCTTTGTAAGTAGAAAATTTTCATGAGGCTACTTCAATTAAGGTGTGGCCCAGCTCAATCAGGACGGGTCTTAATCCTATTACTGGAGTCCTTTATAAATGGAATGAATTCAGAAATGAGAGAAAGCCACAGGAAGGAAGAAGCTGAAATGGAACCAAAAACAGAAGGAAGAGACCATGAAATGCCTCCATGTGCCTTGCCATGTGTCAGAGTCACCAAGGATCACTGGTAGCTGGTCTTTGGGAAGAAAGCATCGCCTTGATGATGCCTTGCTTTGGAGTTTGTCACGGCCTCAAAACCGTAAGCTAATAAATTCCCATTGTTTAAGCCAACCCATTTCATGGTGTTTGCTTTGAGCAGCCTACAAAACTAAAATAGATCCTGGTACCAGGAAAATGGGGTGATGCTAATGAAAATACCAAAATATGTGGAAACAGCTTTGGAATTGGGTAATGGGTAGAGGCTGGAAGAATTGTGAGCTGTTTTATAGAAAAGGATTAGATTTCTTTGAAGAGACTGTTGGTAGCAATATAGATGGCAAAGCTACTTCTAATGAGGATCTAGAAGAAAATGATGAATGCATTATTGGAAACTGGAGGAAAGGTGATCCTTGTTTTAAAATGGCAGAGAACTTTACAAAATTGAGTTCGGATGTTGGGTGGAAGGTTGAATGTGAGACTGATGAGCTTGAATATTTATCAAAGGAGATTTCCAAGCTAATTGTGGAAAGTGCAGCCTGGTTTTTCCTTGTAGCTTACAGTAAAATGTGAGAGGAAAGGGATAAGCTGAGAACTGAACTCCTGGGACGAAGAAACCAGAACTCAATGATTTAAAAAATTCTGAGTTTCTGGAAAACAAGTCCCCAGAGAATGTTGCTCCTTGTTGCTAACTGAACATGGACCCAGTCAGCCATTTCAGTGCAAGTCAGGATTGCAGTTCTCTAGGAAGGATTTGTGGAAAATTCTTTTGTCTGGTGATTAGACTCCTGTGTACTACATGTAAAACCAAGATTTTTTTTTGCAAGATCTGTATGAATGGAATCACTACCAGTCTGGACTACAAAGGACAGAAAATAGACAGATTGAAAGAAAAATCACTTCAAGTACAGAACCATGGAAGTGGAGATCTGAACCAAAGACATCTTCTTGGGCCAAGACAACAGACCCACCCGAGTGTGTGGAAAGGGTGAGTGAGTCTGTCCTGGTGCTTTTTGCCTCATTGTTCAGGGAGAGTGCTACCACCCCAGTGGTCTCAGAGGTTGGAGCCTGTGTCTGAGATTTGTGTGGAGAGTCTGGCTATCACCCCAATGCTTGGAGAGAGTGGAGCCTTCACCCCAGTGTTTGGGGAAAGCATGGCTGCTGTGCAGGCACTTGGAATGGGTGGGGTTGCTACTATATCAGGCCCTGAGGACAAAACATAATTCTATAGATGACTCTCAGACCTTGAAATTGAATAGGATATGCAGTATAGGGTTTAAGAATATTTGGGACCTCTGACCCCTATTTCCCTTCTAATTTCTCCCTATAGGAGTGAGAAAGTTTATCCCATGCCTGTCCCTCCTTTGCATATTGGACAAAGATAACTTGCTTTCTAGGTTTTACAGATCCACAGGTAGAGGGGAATTGTGCTCCAGAACAGAGTATAAACATATCCAACTTTGTTCTGACTTTGAACTTAGTCTTTTTACTGAAATGGCTTAAAGCTTTGGGGATATTGTGATGGAGTGAATAAATTTTTCATATAGAAGGAATGATGGAGTGTGGTGGTTTGAAGAAGCATCCCAGAAAAATATGTTTTTAAATCTAATCCATTCCTGTGGGTATGAACCCATTTTAAGTAGGACATTTTGATGAAGTTTCTTCAGTTAAGGCATGTCCTATTTTCGATCAGGATTGGTCTCAATCCTATTTATAAGTAGAATGAGTTCAGATATGAGAGAGAGAGAGAGAGAGAGGAAGGAAGAAGCTGAAATGGAACCAAGAACAGAAGGAAGAGACCAGGAGATGCCACCATGTGCCTTGCCATGTGGCAGAGGAGCCAAGAAATCACTAGCAGCCAGTCTTCAGGAAGAAAACATTGCCTTGATTTGAACATTTTCATGGCCTCAAAATGGTAAACTAATAAATCCCCATTGTTTAAGCCAACCCATTTCATGGTGTTGGTTGGAGCAACCTAGGAAAATAAAAGCCACTAGATAAAACTTTCTTCATCTAAAATAATTGATCACATTTAACTAGGAAAGGAGAAGCATTCATTTGTAATGTTGGGAAGGTAGCCTGTTATGTTGGAACTAACCTACCACCTTATCCTCATTCACCCTATGTTGTAATCAATTGCTCATGGTCTTCAACAGTCAGAAATTGACTCTTCCTTTAAGTACAAAATTCCTATCATCGATCTCCTTTCACAGGAAAGAAAATGCAGGTATCTCATGTAGTTTGTCAGAAAGGCTTTCTGCTTCTACCAAAATTCTGTGTGTGAATACATTTAACATCAGCATATTTAGTTGCCAGATTATAGTCCTAGCAACATTCTTAATTCTCTTTCCTGCTATGGGTCCAAATTTATATCATCTATTTCTCAGACATCAAATCTAAAACTCATAATATCACTGTAAGCTCTCGTTTACATATCCAACCAGTTATTTATAACTTTCCCTTTTGATTATATCGTTTTCCTTCCATTACCATTATTAGTATTCCAGTCCAAACTTTTTTGTCTGTTATTTTAATAAGCTCATCAAATTTATACATCTTCAGATTCCCTCTTCTATACCATTATTCTTGCCACATTACTAAAGTAGTTCTCCCAACCCAGAAAGGCTCTAAATTTCTTTACAGAGTTCAGGCCATCCTCAGAAGTTGTTTCATACTCTGTGTTGAACAAAAAATTGTAAGACTCTGAGACTTTATTGATATAAAATTCAAATATTATACAATTCACCCATTTAAAGCATGCACTTCAATGTTTTTAGCATATTTTAGTATATTCACAAAGTTGTTAAAAATGGGCAGAATAGTTCAATAGACATATGCCCAAGGAAGATATGCAAATGACCGATAAGCACATGAAACCATGCTCAACATCATTTGTCATTATGGAAATGCAGTATGAAATACTGCTTCACTACCACTAGCCCTTCTGGGTCTCTCTTATATTTCCTATGTATTTAATGAGTCCTCTCCATTATGATTGGAATAAACTCAAATAATTCCTGGTCCTGTGTGAGTTCAGATCATCTTTCAGCTCATAAGTCCCCCAAAATTATTCCTTCAGAGGAAGTTTTATGTGTGTGGCCTTGTGGGGTTTCACTCTGTGCATATACAGATAGATATTTAGCCAGACTCATGAGGATCCCTATGCTAATTTCTGCATCTCTTTTTCTGTGTAGCTTCCTCCTCTGTAGTAATATTCTCTGCAAATCCAAGCCACATTGACCTTCATGAACTCTGATCCCTATCTCATTTCCTCTTCAGGATTTTCATACTCTTTATGTGGCTCCCCATTAAACCTTAGCCCAGGAAATACCTTCAGGCAGAAATCCAAAGAGACAGTAGGGTACATCAGATTTGCTTCCCTTCTCAGGGATATTTGTTTTTGCTTTCTATTGTCCATTATCTGAAAATAATCATTCACACTGTTGCTTTTTAGTATGGATGATTAATTTGAGTAAATCATTTTTCAGACACCAGTATATAAAGCTATAAATTTGCCTCTAAGTAATGCTTTAGTTCCACCCATATAGGTTGTTGTTGTTTGTGTTTTCATTATCATTTATTAAAAATATTTGAACCACTTTATAATTCATTTCCAAATTAATTTTACTGTGGTCAGAGACTATGATTTATGATTTTAATCTTTGAAATTGAGCTCTTTTGATAATCAATTCTTATCCATTGATGATTCACCTTGGTCAACATTCTATGTACAGGTGAAACAGGTATTTATTCCACATTTATTGAGGCTCATGCTCCATGTATATAAATATCTTTCAAGTCAAGTGTTTCATGGACTCATCCGGATCTTCTATATCTTTATTGATTTTTTTGGTATAATTTTTCTTTTAATTATTGAAAGGTATCTAATTTCTTAGTGATTATGGATTTGTCTGTTTGGGAGTTCTGTCAGTTTTTGCTTCATGCACTTTGAAGTTCAGGTATGAGGCACATCACATTTAGGACTGTTAGAATTTCTTAATGAATTGACTAATCTACCATTTTTGAAATGACCTTCTGTATATATCTGATAATACACCTTTTGTTGAAGTCTATTTTACCTGATATTAATATACTTGCTTCGGTTTTTTAATGATTACAGCTTGCATGGTATAGTCTTTCCATCATTTTACTTGTAACCTATTTGTGTCTTTATACTTAAAATGTTCATCTTGTACACACATACAGTTGTATCTTTTTATATATCCAGTCAGACCATTTCTGAACAAATTAAAAACAAAGTACAAGGAATAGGACAGTTTAGAGGAGAAGGGGATGAAATAGATAAATAATAAAGACATCAAAAATAGAGAAAATGAACAAAACCAAAAGTTGTTTTTATGAAATTGTTTTAAAAATTTGTGAATTCCCAGCAAGACTGATGAAAAAAAAGAAAAGAAATCAGTATCAGACTCAAAGAGGTAATATCACTACCAACCTTACAGACATTTATGGCAAAATAAGGAACCTTATACTGATAATCTTGACATCTTAGTATAAATGAACATGGCACCTTGGAAAAAATTATCAAAGCTCACCTAATAGGAAAAGTGAAAATTTGAGTACCTCTTTACAATTATAGTAACTAAATTCACAATAAAAGCTTTCCCATAAAGGAAAATCCAGGCTGAGATGGCTTCATTGGTGATTTTTTCCAAATACTTTAGGAAAAATACAATACAAAAGTCACTCAAATTCTTCTTAAAAAGATGGAAGAAAAACACTTTTTAAGTCTTTGATTTGGACCAACATAATCTATATAAACAAATTCAAGGAAAGAACATTATAAAGTAATGCTCCCATGAACATAGAAAAAATTCTTAAATCATGAGGAAAATCTATTCATCCATACAAAAATAATACGCTATAACCAAGTGTGATTTATTCTAATGTATGCTTGATTTAACATTAAATAATCAATAGGATAGCCACCTACAAAAAGATGAGTTTCAACCTTATCTCCCACCATTCACAAAAAATACTCAAAAGATATAGACCTTTGACAGTAAAAACTATAAAACTCTAAGAAAAACGCATCAGAGCAAATTTTTGAGATCTTGACTTAGGTACGTGTTTCTTTAATATTATACCAAAGCACGAGTGATTGTAGGGAAAAAATCATAAATTGGATTTCTTCAAAATTAAAACCTTTGGCCTTCAAAAGATTCTACTATGAAGGTGAAAAGCAAGGCTATATACTGAGGGAAAATGTTTACAAATGATATATCTGATAAGGCACTACAAACATTACACAGACAAAATTAAGATCTTAATAAATGGATGAATATATCATGTTCATGATTTAGAAAACTCAATATTGTTAAGATCTAACTTCTCCCTATATTGATTTATGGATTCAATACAATATCAATTATACTTCCACAAATATTTTTATGGAAATTGATCAGTTGATGTAAAAATTTATATAACCAAAACATGGGGCCGGCTCGATAGCCCAGTGGATAGGGCACCGGCATACCACATGGGAGGCCCCAGGTTCGATTCCCGGAGACCTCTCCTAGCGGGCAGACTGCCTTGAGAATGGCAAGCCACCATGGGTGGGCCGGAGCCGCCGTGGGCAGGGCAAGAAGCTGCCACGGTCATGGCAAGAGCCGCCACGGGCAGGGCAGGTTGCCCGCGGATGGAGCGCAGCCAGCCACCCGCGAACGGAAAGCCGGCCGTGATCGGACGCAGAGACCGCCCACAAGCGGGGAAAGCCGGGCCTGCGCAGTGACCACTCTCAGCGCGTCGCCGCAGCGGGGGAAGGGGAGATATGTAATA
>PVKH010023960.1:0-13739 GCA_004027955.1 Chaetophractus vellerosus
GCACATTCATTGCAATTGATAAACGCATCCTGGGGCATTGCCACTGAGCATGGACCATAGTCACATTGTAGTCCACATTCTCTCCCACACAGTTCTGCAGGTTATGGGAAGATATATAATGGCCTGTATCTGTCATTGCAATGTCATTCAGGAAGATTCCCAATCCCAAAAAGCTCCCGTATTACAACCGTTTTTCCCCCTCCCTGCCCCCAGAGCCTCCACTGGCCACTGTCTCCACAAGAATAACAATGAGGCAATAGTAGAATACCAGTAAGTCCACTCTAGTCCATAGTTCATTCCCCAATCCTGAGGATTCTGGGATGGTAGTGTCCACTCCACCTCTAATTGAGAGAGGGATTCAATCCCATACAGCCGATGGATGGGACTCTCTTGCTTGCAGTTGTAGGTGCTCTCGTTTCCTTGGTATCATGGTTATGACTGTTCTTTCATTGCACAGTAAAATGCAGTAGTTCTGGAATTTTCATTATTTGAAGATATGTCAAGGAAATGCAAAGGAACAAAAAATTTATTAGATGATTCTCTGTAAATATTAAACAATATTAGAAATATAGTTTAACTTAATAATAACATTTCATCCTGTTTTAGTCTAGATGGATAATTTCATTATTTGCATTTCCCCAACTCTTTTCTCAAAAGTAATCCAAGAAGAATATTCTCTCTTTCTAGTAAAGGAAATAAGGCTTGATTAAGTTTTTTTTTTCCTTTTCTTTTTCCTTTTTCATTAAACAGGCAGTAATGTAAATGATGTACATTTGAAAGCTTGGTTTGCTTCAGTTTAAACATGTTTTCTACCTGAAACCAAGTGTTCTTCATTTAATAAAAATTCAGGAACAACTAGAAACTTGTTTGTAGGAACAAAACAAAAGAAAACAAACAAAAAAGAACCTAACTGTATTGTGATATGTCTCAGCATCACATTGCCAAATTTAGAATGAAGAAAATGTCAAATATTGGTAAAACTGCTAAGTAGTATTTATTTCAAATTGCCTGTGTGCTAAATTGCTTAGGCACCCCTTATTTAAATTTAATAAGTAAATGCTTTATTTTCTCAAAACTAACAGGAAATAGTCAGTGCACTTTTACAAAGTTCTATGCAGATTCTTGAGTCTAATAATTTGAAAATGCATTTTTATAAATAGAATTTATTTTTTGATACCCTCTCCCCTAGACCAAGTCTAAGATACCCATTCTAGTTCCTGGTTCCTTTTGAAACTAAGTTCCAACTTAATTAAATTATTTGAAGTTAAGGAGCCACAGAGGGAAGTTAAAACATTGTTCATGATTTACTAAATATTATTTTCTCTTCTTCAGTGACTCCATTCTGCAATTGCTTATACCTTATTCTGAAATTCATATACCTTGTTGTTAGACTGAAACAAATAAAAATGACATTTTCGTTGGTCAAAAACTATCAAACATCAGCAATATCATGTGGTTCAAACAAAACTATGAAGGAGGAAACCATTTCTTATTCTCATTGTGTCTGAGAGCTATTAGATGTTTAAGATCACATAGAAAATGCTCAATAAGTATTTGCTTAATTAATAGAATAGCAAACAATTGTCAAATTACTGTGTTTTTTTTTTTGTTATTTGTTCATTTATTCATTCATTTGTTGACTTTATTATTCAGTGAGTCAATAAACACTCATTCTGGGGCCAGCTGTAGCCCAGTTGGTAGGGTGCCAGTTTACCACATGGGAGGCCCCGGGTTCGGTTCCCGGGGCCTCCTTGAACGGGCAGACCGCCTAAAGAAGGCAAGCCAATGTGGGCGGGGCACACCACCTGGCAAAGACAAGCCCCCGCGGGCAAAAAGGCAAGCCCCCGTGGGAAAAGGCATTTTCTATACTTGATCAGCTGACTCCACTCTTGGCTCCAGGAAGTGGAGACAGGCTGTGCACCGCAGGACTCCAGAGCACATCTTTGTCATAGATTTGGAGACATATCCTGCTTTGAGAATCAGCACTTTCCATGTCCCTGGTCATTGCGATTGGTTCTGAGATGGATACTTTTCACAAATGAGGCTAATCAGGGCCTTCTAAGACTCCATTCTAGGACTTTAGTTAGTTCTTGGGGAAGGTGTCACTCTCTTTCCAGAAGTAGATGCTAGAGCTTGAAAACAGAACTCACACAGAGGAAGCCTAATCAATAAATGGAAAATGAGACAAACTCTGTTGCAGTGAAGTTCTTGGAACCCTTGAATAAGCCACACTTCAAGATCTATCCCTGAATGGTGAGTTAAATCAGCCAATAAAGTATCTTTTTTTTTTTGCTTAAGAAAAGTGCAGTTGGATTTTCTCTCACTTGTAACAGAAAGCATCCTAATTGACTCATGGTCATTGACATACTCCATAACTGATATTGATGAATACTTCTTAAAAAGTGAATGTGATCTCTATCTGGGTTGTATAAGCTACCTAGCACATGTTTGTTATTACCCACTGGCTAATTTTTCTGACTTTTCCCAGTATTCTTTTAAGTGGAATAAAATGGATTAAAATAGTGAAATAATAAATATGGAAGGATAATAATGAGATTTTAAATGGAAACACCATTGTAATTTCTTTATTTAAAATTCTGGGCATTGGGCTATGTTCCCTTATTCACTCTATTTTAGAAACCAAAATGTCCATTTACTTTTTTTCCCCTTGTTACCTGAAGTCTGAAGGCTAGAAAGCAATGGGGAGATACATTAACTTCAGTAAATAAATATCTGCCACTGTCTGTAAAGTACCTTGAGGCTTTAGTGACAGGTACTATGTAAATGTAAAAGTGACCTGAAATAAAAATAGCTGGGAGTCCTCTCAAAGAGCAAAGCTCTTAACCCTAGGGTTCTGGTCAAATTCTAACTCAGGCAAGTTTTCCAGACAGATTTAAATCAGTGCCATTTCATTTGAAAGCAGCAGGACTCAGAGAGAGCACATCCTCTCACGCAGTGTTCCTGTGCCTTATTGCTATTTGACATTTCATATGCTCCGGCGTACCAAAGGTAGAGGTGCAATGTTTATTCATCAACACACTGTACAGAACAGAGATGCAGCCTCTATCCAGGGGAGCTTGTTCTAATGGTGCCTGTGAACTTGAGCTCCAGAGACAAGTTAACTGATGTTAAAGCCACAGGCCATGTCTTTGTGGATTATGGACCTGTGGTTTCAGATGAACTACATATCTCTTATGTCTTTAACACTTTGTATGGCAAATAAAAGGTATAGGAAATGAGTGGGTTAATAATGAACATACTAGGCAGCATTATGAGGTTAAATAACTGACTAATAGTTAAACATTAATAACTAATTGCACTCCATCTCTTTTGCATATAAAACAAGAGATATACAGCTATTAATTCAAAAAAGAAGCTGGCAAAAGATGCGCTAGGACCCGGAAAAAAGAGAGAGTGAGTAGTGAAAGATATAGATTGTGAACCAGAAAAGCCTAAGATATCTTCAGATCAGAGGACTGAATATTTCAGAGAGGGTATGAATTATAATATGAGTAAAAGCCATTAAATCTTGTTAATTTATAAAATTAATACCAGTGACCTTAACAGAAGTTGTGGCAGAGAGGATGAAGCTCAAGTGGTTGAGCTCCTGCTTTCCAAGTATGAGGTCCCAAGTCTGATCCCCAGTACCTCTTAATAACAAAACAAGCTAACAAACAAACAAAAAACAAACTTGGGGAAGCCAGTGTAGCTCAGTTGAGCACTGGCTTTCAACATACGAGGTCTGGGTTCAATCTCCGGCCCCAGTACTTTAAAAAAAGAGAAGTGGTGGCAGGGGTTAAGTTAATCCTAAATCAAAAGTGGTTATTTAAGAATTGAGTGACTGGTCATTAGACAGAAAAAAATGAGAATAAATTCGAATGAGTTCAGGATGTCTTCTAAGAAGTTTGGAAATGGAGGGAAAAAAGAAATAACATCATAAATTAAAAATGAGCAACACTTAGTCTAAGATGGCAGTATAGCCTGTTCAGACATACAGGATCCATTCCCAAAATTTGAATCCTATGTGATCTGAAGGACAACTCCCTCCCAAGGATTAACATGGAGAATTTTCTGTTTCTCAGCAACTCTAGATCTCTCCAAGAGTTTCAAGCTAACAACTGACAGCATCAGTTCATCATGTTCAACTTGGTGGAAATACTGATAATGTTGATGACAAACAGTTTTTCCTACTAAAACCATTGATTTGGTTTTAAACTACTACTCAGCACAGCAGAATTTTCTATTTTGTGCAAAAAGCTTTAATAAAAACTTTCCTTAGGTTTTCAAATATGCAGAAATTTGTTGTCTGAACAACCATTTTGGGGAAGACAATTATTATTTATAATTATAGTGACAGTTAAGTGAAACTGGAAGAATACTAAACACTTTCTTTTTAGTAATTTGGAATATACATTTAGGAAGTTTATGATGTATTTGATAAAGAACAGAAATTATATATAATATCATTGCAAATGATGAAAGCAGAAGAATGTTCTGCTTATATGCAAAGGCAAATATCTCAGGTTTTCAATTAAAAAATATGTTATTTTTGCATGTATTTTTAAAACAGTAAAATAAATTTTCTACAATGGGATGAAAATATCTTTTCCTTCCAAAGATATTTCAACCGAGAGTACAGCCACATTGAAGAGGGGGGATTTGAATTTGTTTTGTTTTTGTGTTTGTTTTTGTTTTTAATTAGGATAACAAACAGACAGAAATATTGGATGGCATTTGTACAATTCAAAGAGAAATGTAAGGGAAGGAATGAAATGAAAGAACATAAGACATGGTCCCTGGTTTCTTAAACCTGGAGTGAGCCAACCAACTCTGTTACCGCCCATTATCACAAACTATAGGTCTCATCCCTGTACCTCATCTTGTACCCATGTATCTTTAATCCCAAGGAGAAGCCAGTGGGAGAACGTATGGCTAGTCAGTGTTACCCCATCAGCTCTATTGCAGGAGCAAATGAACATTCATGCCCTATATAACAGTTGGTCAACCAACCCATCAAACATAAAACATGACATTTAAGAAGAGAAAACAAATATTTTCCCCATTTTATTTTTATGTTATGACAAATGTTGGCAGGAAAACAATCCATTAACTCATTATTAACCTAAAAGGATTGACTTAATAGACCATAACATTCTCACAGGTAAATAATACAAGGTTTTGTGTATTGTGTCTTTATACAGCCCAAGAGTTCTTGCAGATGATAGGAGCCCTGTTTTCCTCAACTTTTATTTTAAATTCCTTTGTTCGTGTTATTAAAGGCCTGAGATTTAAAATTAATGAGCAGGTCTGTAATCTTCACGAGGATCTGGAAGAACCACTTCTATACAGTCACTAAGAGACTAAAAGCCAGACTAAAATTAATTTTTCTTCCCATAGCATGGTTGATGATTTAAACTTACAAAGAAATAATTTTTTCTTAAAGGACAAATAAAAGCCTTGTGCTCACTCTAGCTTCACATTTGAATATGACTCTTAATATCGTTGCTTAAAATGAAATTTGTCATGCATCCCTAAACAGATGGAGTCTGAGTTTCTGTTGTGGAAAAGTATTCATCCGGTGTTAACATGGACCAGGCTGGTATTTAGAAGGAGCCAAAGATTCTGACCCTTGGGAGACATAAGCCATGGTTTGTCCTAGCTCTCCAGCACAGCAAAAGAGGAAGAACAACTTTTAAATCACATAACTGGGCAAAATCCCTATTAGAAACTTCAACCTCATCCTCTGTCCTAGAGAACATGCAATCATTAAATACTTACTGCCCACACAGGTCATAAAAACTACCTTTGTTTGCAGTCCCTGCAGATGTCACCTCCCAAAAAAGGAAGGTCTATATCTCCTTGATGGAATAACTTAGAATCATTTGCCCAAATTGTGACCTGGAGTGTATAAACCAGGATAAATCACCTCACACTAAAAGGGAGGAAACCAAAGCAAGAAATGTTTATGTGAACTACTCCCAACAATATGTTGCATGATTTAAAATCCAATGTGTAACTTGCATCCCTGAACATCTCCTTCTGGTTTTTCCAAAGAAGCAGATGAATGTTAAAAAGAAAAAAAAGAGGTTGAGGTGGTTTTTCTGGATTCCAGAGTGATTTTTAGTAGACTTCACTTTTTATTAGTTCCTTTAATAAAAATGCAATTTAGTGTGTACAATACCATGGAAAAGGAAACCAGAGCCAAAAGTATTTAATTAGTCATCAAAATATGTGGCTTTTAAATATTACCATCTTAAATTTGGAAAAAAAAATTGAGATTTTGAAATAGTTTCAATACTTTAACTTCAAGATCAGATAAGAGTCAGTGATGAAGAAAGGAAGAGAAATAAGACCGTGTAATTTCCCAGGCAGTGAACTATATGTCTGGTCTTAGTATTCTAAATGTGAAATAATAATTAGTGTGTTTGATAATCATTTGTAGCGCTCATTGTTAATAAAGTAATTTACATCTATAAAAACATATAAATTTTATTTTACTTCTTGAACTTACACTTCATTTCATGAGGGATGTTTTATTTTGACCTTTTAGTGTATTATATTCTCAAAATTGGTTCATCAACTAACTAATATTTCTTTGAAATGTTCAAAATAACAGATTGACAAAGGTGTATTCTTTAGAGAGTCTTCATCAAAACATCTGTGATATGATTGTTGCTATGGCAACTGGCTTATTAAACATTAAAATTAATAACTCTCAAAACCATTTAGACTGGCATGAAAGAACTTCATAAATATAATTGAAGAATAATGGGAAAATAACAATTTTATATTTATATATTATATTTATATATACCATATATAATAACTCTTACACACATATATATTATATATAACAAGTCTTATTTAAGAGTAAATCTCTAGGGAAACACAAAGAGAACAGGGGAGGAAAAAATAAAAACATCAGAGGAAATTTTAGCCTTTGATAACTACAGCTACAGAACACAGTAACTCCTAGCCTAACCTCTAAACAGATAAACATAAAACCACACACTAAAGGCCCATTTACCTCAGTTCCTTTATCTGGTACCTCATTTCAGCATTCAACAGAAAAAATTACAAGGCATACTAAAAGGTATCAGAATCTGACTCAGATATGGCAGAGATTTTGGAATTATCAGAAATCTGAAATAACTATGGTTAAAATGCCAAATCCTCCAAAGGAAAAAGTGGACAGCATGCAAGAATAGATGGGTAAAGCAAGAAGAGAAATGGAGACTTTATGAAAGAATCAAAAGGAAATGCTAGAAATAAAATCCCTGAAACTGAAATGAGGAATGCCTTTGAAGGGCTCATTAGTAGATTGGACATAGTCAAGTATAATTTTTTTTTGCATAGACCTAAAGATGTGTCAATAGAAACTTATAAAACTAAAATGCAAAGAGAAAAAGGGATTAAAAAGATGGAACAGAATATCCAGGACCTGTGGGAAATTACCAAAGTTATAACATGTATGTAATGAGAATACCAGAAGAAGAAAGAGAGAAAACAAAGGAAGAAATATTTAAAGTAATAATGGCTGAGAATTTTCCAAAGTTAATGAGAGACACTAAACCATAGACCCATGAAGCTCAGAGAACATCAAACAGGATAAATAAGAAAAAGGAAAAAAAAACAAAAAAAACACATAGACATAGCATATTAAAACTTCATAAAATTAAAGGCAGAAAACATATTGAGAGAAGCCAGGGGATGGGGTGGGAGTGGGACCTTACCTTTAGAAGAACAAGGATAAGAATTACATCAGGTGGGAGGATGACAGAGTGGGAAGTTGCTGGAATCATTCCCTCCACTAGAACAAATATTAATCAAGCAGGAACTCTCTGGATCAATTATTTGAAACTCGAGAGTCTGGTAGAACACTATACTGCATCCAGTGAAGAGTGGGAGGAAGAGGCTGGTAAATTACACTAAATACCAGTATATTGCTCTCTCCCCACAATTACCATTTTCCATTCCCCACTCTTGCAGTAGGCAATAGGAGGCATAACTCCTGGTGTATGTTGCTGATGCCAGAGAAGGACATAAAAATCTACTTCCTTAAGATCATGGCCCAATCACTGATCACTGCTTTTGATTAGCTACATTGGATTGCTGGGGGCCCAGCTGTGAGGAAGGCCATTGTTCCAATTCCACCCTGGATAAAAACAGCAGAGAATTAAAGATGGTGTGCTCTCTCAGAGTTGCTAAGGACAGCTGAAGAGCTGCATTTGCTGAGCTGGGGCCAAGTCAAGAAAACATAGCTTTAGGGTGACATGAAGAGTTTTTGGCTCCCTTTCTGGGCCCTCCTTCATGTTTTTCCTAGGGCAGTCAGGAGCTGGTTGATGCACCCTTTGTGGGTCCCTGGTCTTATTTTAACTGGGAAAGAATGACTTGGCAAACTCCTGTCTGGCATGACCCCACCCCCTCATAATATTTGCTTTCCAGGAAATGGCAGCTTGAGAAACAATTGAGGTGAATGGCCTGGGGCACAGGCTTACCTCCATTAATTCAGCAGTGGAACATGAGAGAGAAGGAGAAAGTCTGTTTCCCAGGAAGTAGAGGGGGCATTCAAACTCTGTACCAAGCACAAGCCTAGGACAAGACAGGCCCAGAAGAGAAAGGGCTGACCCTGTACTTTGCATTAGCCTTGGGATGACCTTCCTGATAGAGGGATGAACTTTGATGGAGACCACCAGCTAACACAAAACCAGTTTGCAAAGACAGTGAAAGGCGTTTTTCGCTTTGGTTTTATAAGCTCTTGACACTCAAGAAAATCTTTGTCAAAGCATTAGCTGGTTACAAACTCAAGAAACAGAAATCTCATAGAATAAATACCAGAGTTAAGATTTGTACAAAAAAATTAGAAGACAAAGAAACAGGAAGTGATGGTCCATCAGAGGAAGAGGATGAAAATACAGAAAACATCAAGGAAGAAGTCCAGATTGTGGACTTACTGGACAAAAACATTTTTAAAAAATGATCTTGAACATGTCTAAGGAGATGATGGAAATACAGAGAAAGAATTAAAGTATATCAAGAAACAATGAATGAACAATATGAGAATTCCAATAGATAGAAATTTTAAAAAGGAACCAAACTGAACAACTAGACTAGGACACCACAGTAACTGAAATGAAATATTCCCAGGAGGGGTTCAACAGCAGATTGGAACCAGTTGAAGAAGGAATCAGTTGACTCAAAGACAACAATTGAAATGAGTCAGGCTGAGGAGCAGAGAAAGGAAAAACAATTATAGACAATGAAAATAGTGTAAGAGACCTCTGGGGCACTAACAGTGTACCAGTATATCCATTATGGGAATAAAAGAAGGAAAAGAAGGGCAGAAAGGGGCAGAGAATACATTCAAAGAAATAATGATTGAGAACTTCTCAAATTAGCAATAGATGTGAATATGCACTTCTAAGAAGCCCAGAGAACAGCAAATCAGAATAAACTTGAAGAAAAATGCAGTCTGCTACACACTAATCAAACTCTCAAATGCAAAGGAATAGGAAAGACTTCTGAAAGTTATAAGAGGAAAGCAATGTATTATGTACAAAGTAGTACCAATTAGATTAAGTGTTGATTTCTCATCAGAAATCACAGAGGAAAAAAGGCAGTGGCTTGAAATACTTTAAGTGCTGAAAGAAAACAATTGCCAACCAAGAATTTTATATCCAGTGAGACTTTCTTTTAAAAATGAGGGAGAGTATAAGGCATTTCAAGAAAAATAAAAGCCAAAAGAGTTTATCGCCACTAGACTGGCCCTACAAGTAATGTTAAAGGGATTTCTTAGGACTGAGAGAAAAGGCTATTAGATAGTGGTTCAAAGCAGAATAAAGTAATAAAGAACCCCAAGAAAGGTAACTATTTGGGTAAATATATGTGCCAGTGCTACTGGTATGTAACTCTACTTATTACTTCCTACAGATGCTAAAATGCAAATGCATAAAAAAGTAATGATAAATCTACAGGTTTGGACATACAGTGCACAAAGATATAATGTGTAAGAGGTACAAAAAAAGGTGGGGGCAAGGAGGAGTATAGGAACAGTGTATGCATATGATATTGAAGTAGGTATCAATTAAAATTTGATTGCTATATATTTAAGATGCTACATTTTAAGCCCGAAGTAATCCCCCCCAAAATATATGGAAAATATACCCAGATAGAAATGAGAAGGAACTCAGTATAGTACAATACAAAAACATCAAATAAACATGAAAGTAGGCATTAATGGAAGAATTAAGGGACAAAAAATGTGTAGGACTATTCTTAGTTTGCAACAGGGCTACAGTTGTAAAGTACCAGATTTTTTTTTTTAATTAGGAGAAAATCTTACGGTTCCATGGCCATGAAATATGCAAATCAAAGCACCATCAGTGATGCTTTCTCACTATTGATGATCCTGGTGTCCAGCTATTGATGATCCTGGTGTCCTGCCACATGGTGAAGCAAGATGGTAGCTGATCTTTGCTGAGGCTCCTGACTTCCCCTCAATGCTCACCATCTCCCAGAGCTCAGCTCTGGGCAACCAGACATAGAGCTTGTCTCTTTCCAGGCCTCCTCTCTCAGTCTTGGCTGCTCTGGTTTCTTCCCAAGTTGAGCTGTTAACTATAAGGCATATGGCTCATCTCTTCAGCTTTGAGCTGCAACATGTGCCCAGCCTCTTATGGGCTTCATGCTTCATCTTTGGCTGCTAGCAATCCTCGATTCTTCTCTTTCACATGACTGGGTCAAAATGGCAGCGTCTTTTCTCTGTCTGTCTCTTCCTCTGTGTCTCCATTTATATAAGGCCTAGCAAGAGGGCATAGACCCAACCTGAGTCATGCCTTACTCAGTGATGTCATCCAATCAAACTCCATCTACTCAGGTGTTCTAATCAATGTCCCTCAACAGAATCTAATGCAAAGTGTCTCACACCCACAGGAATGGATTGGTTAATAAACACAATCTTTTTGGGGGGAGAGGTGATTCATCCAACTCTTCACAAGACTTATAAAGGCTTAATGACAAAACAGCAGAACAAAGTCCTGCATTATCAGCAGTGACTTCAATTGTAAATGGATTAAAATTAATCAATTTTAAAGGCAGAGATTGGCAGAATGGATAAAAAAGCAGGACCCAACAATATGCTTTTTACAGGTGACTCACTTTAAATTTAAAAACATTGAAAGTGAAAGGATGGGAGAAAAACAAACTTGTAAGTAGCAACCAAAAGCAAGTAGGCATAGCTATACTAATATCAGATAAAATAGACTTTAAGTCAAAAACTATTATGAGGGGCAAAGACAATCATTATATATTGATAAAGGGGTCAAATCAACAAGAAAATATTTATAATATATGCACCTAACAGCAGAACACCTAAATATATGAAACAAAAACTGACAGATTTGAAGGTACAAAAAGATAGTTCTACATTAATAATAAGAGACTTTAATATACCACTTTCAATAATGGATAGAATATCTAGACAGAAGATCAATAAGGAAACAGAAAATTGAAAGATACCTTAACTAACTAGACCTAACAGACATACATAGAACACATCACCCCAAAATAACAGAATAAACATTCTTCTTGAGTGTACATGGATCAATGTACAGAATAGACCATATCTTAGGTCACAAAACAAGTCTCAATAAATTAAAATATGTTGAAGTTACACAATATATCTTCTCTGAGCACAATGGAATGAAGGTAGAAATCAGTAAGAGAGGGATAAATAGAAAATTCACAAATATAAGGAAATGAAAAAATTTACTCCTAAACAACCAGTGGGTTAAATAGGAAATCAGGAGGGAAATTAGGAAATATCTTGAGGTGAATGAAAATGAAAATACAACATACCAAAACCTATGGGATGCAGTAAGGGAGAGGTAGGAGGGAAATTTATAGCTCTAAATGCTTACATTAAAAAAGAAGAACGATTTCAAGTCAATGACCAAACCACAAAACTGGGAGAGCTAGAAAAGAAAGAGCAAAATAAAGTCAAAGTGAGCAGAAGGTAGGAAATAATAAATATTTGAGTGGAGATAAATGAGACAGGGAATTTAAAAAAATAGAATAAACAAAACCAAACGTTGGTTCATTAAAAAAAATCAATAAAATTGATGAACCTCTAGCTAGACAGATGAAGAAAAGGACAGAGGGGATAAAAATATCCAAAATCAGGAACAAAAAGAGAGACATTACTACCAACCCCACAGAAATAAAAGGACTACAGGCAGATACTATGAACAACTGTACACCAATAAATTACACAACCTAGATGAAATGGAAAAATTTTAGAAATATATAAATTATGTACACTGACTGAACAAGAACTAGAAAATCTTAACAAATCAATTACTAGTAAAGAGATTGAATCAGTAATCAAAAACTTCTCAACAAAGAAAAGCTCAGCTGCCTTCAAAGGGAAATTTACCAAACATTCCAAGAAGAATTAACAACAAAATTGCTCAAAGTCTCCCCCAAAATTGAAGGAAACACTCTCTATTTCATTCGATAAAGTCAACATCAATCTCATACCAAAGCCAGATAAAGATATCACAAGAAAAGAAAATTACAAACCAATCTCCTTTATGAATACAGATGCAAAATATCTTGAACAAAATACCATCAAATTGAATCCAACAGCACATTAAAATAATTATACATGCAAATTAAATGGGATTTATCCCTAGTATGCAAGTATGACTCAACATTAAAAAGTCAAGCAATGTACTATATCACATTAATAGAATGAAGAAAAAAAAAAAAGATATGACCATCTCAATTGATGCAGAAAAAACATTTGACAAAATCCAGCTCCCCTTCTTGGTAAAAATACTTAGAAAACTAGGAATAGAAGGAAACTTCCTCAACATGATAAAGGACATATATGATAAAAACACAACTAACATTACAGTCAATGGTGAAAGACTGAAACTTTCCTTCTAAGATCAGAAACAAGACCAGGATGCCCACTGTCACCATGATAATTCATCATTGTACTGGAAGTTCTAGCCAGAGGAATGAGGTAATGAAAAAGAAATAAAAAACCTCCAAGTTGGAAAGGAAGAAGCAAAACTTTTCCTATTTTCAGATGACATTATCACATATACAGAAAATCCTGAAAAATCCACAACAAAACTTGTAGAGCTCATAAATGAATTCAGCAAAGTGGTGAGGACAAGATCAAGACCCAAAAATCAGTATAGTTTCTACACTCTAGTAATGAACAAACAGAAAATAAATCAATTAAAAATTCCATTTACAATAGCAACTAAAAGAATCATATATCTAGGTCTAAATCTAACCAAGCATGTAAAGGATTTGTACACAGAAAAGAAAACATTACTAAAAGAAATTTTGAAATATCTAAATAAACAGAAGGTTAAACTGTGTTCATAGATTAGAAGAATAATATTGTTAAGATGTCAATTCTACCAAAAGCAATGAACACATTCAATGTAATCACAGTAAATATTCCAACAATCTTTTTTGTAGAAATGGAAAAGCTAATCATCAAATTCATATATAAGGGGCCCAAAATATTCAAAGCCACCTTGAAAAAGAAGAAAGAAGTTGTAGGACTCACTCTTCCTGATCTTAAAGCTTATCATAAAAGCCATAGTAATCAAAATAACATGGAACTGGCACAAGAATAGATATATTCACAGTGGGGGATGAACCGGTGAGCCAGGACACTCTGTGGCGTGAATCTGTGAATCCTGTCATCCGGGGAGTTGAGC
>PVKH010023961.1:0-13738 GCA_004027955.1 Chaetophractus vellerosus
CAGATGAGAAATCAGCACTTAATCTTATCAAGTTTCCCTTGTATGTGATGGATATATTTTCTGTTGCTGCTTTCAGTAGCATCTGTTTTTATTGAGCATAGGAAAATTGGACAAGAATATGTATTGGAGTAGGCATGTTATGATTTATACTGTTTTGGGGTGTGTTATGTTTCCTGGACATGTACATTCATGTCCCTCAGGAGGGCTGGGAAGTTGCAGCCATTATTTCCTCCAACATGCTTTCTGTCCCCTTTCCTTTCTCTTCTCCCACTGGGATACATATAATACGTATGTTTGTGCATTTCATGCTGTCATTCAAATCCCGAAGTTCTTTCTGGATTTTTTTCTATCTTTTTATCTATCTATTCTATTATCTGTCTGATTCCAGATGTATTATCTTCCACATCATTGATTCTTTCCTCTGACCATTCAAATCTGCTGTTATGTGCTTCTAGCATATTTTTATTTCTCACATTGTGTTATTCATTATCATATCCATTATTTTTTACATACGATTACATTTTCTTCAGTGTGTTCTCCCAGTTTCTTCCTAATATCCTTAATCTCTTCTATCACTTCATTAAAATGATTCATGATGTATGTTTGTATATCTCTGATTAGTTGTTTCATGTTCTGAATCTCCTCCTAGTTTTTATTTTTAGTTTTTCCAGGAATCTCTAATATATATTTTTTACTATAATTTTTTAATTTTTTTTTAAAAAAGATACTTAGATTACATAAATTTTACACAAAATATATAGGGATTCCCATAAGCCCCACTGCCCACATCTCCCACAACCTCTCATATAAACATCCTTCATTAGTGTGGCACATTGACTGAAATTGATAAACATATCTGGAGCTTTGCCATTAAACATGGACCAGAGTTCACATTATAGAACACACCCTCTCCCACACAGTTGTGCATGTTATATGATGAAATAAAATGGCCTATATCCCTCATTGCAATATCACTCAGGACAATTTCCAAATCCCAAAAAAGCCCCTGTATTACAACTGCTTTTCCCTCTTGCTGCCCCCAGAGCATCCAGAGGCTACTGGCTACACATTAATGTTGTAATTTCTTCCATTGCTTGAATTACAACATGTCTATAATAGAATACCAATAAGTCCACTCTAGTCCACAGCTTTTCCCCCAATCCTGAAGAGTCTGGGATGGTGTTGTCCACTCCACCTCCATTTGAGAGGAGGCTTATATCCCATGGGGAAGATGGATGGGATTATCCTGTCTGTAGCTGCAGATTCTCTCCATTCCTGGGATGGCCATTGTCCATCATCAAATCCCTGCTAGGTGTCCTCGGTGAGTCCATTGAGCTGTAGAGTAGGAGTTGCAGGTCCACTGAGATTCTGGGCCCAGCTGGCACAAGGACAGCCCAAAGACTCCAGTCTCTGCATGTACTCTTACAAACTCTAGCACCAAGTATAGGTTTAAATAGATAAGGACAGATGAACCTTGTGCACAAACTCAAATGTAGGGCCCACTGGCAAGGCACCAAACTCCAGAGGTATCTGCTGTGACATAGGACATGAGTGTCACCACAGCCCTCAGGAGTCCTTCTATTTTGGCTGATATCCACTTTGCAAATCTTTGAGATCTTACTGAGATATGCATAAGTGTTACCTCTGGGATGACCTCCCAACTCACTCTGAAGTCTCTTAACCATATGAACTCATTTGTCTTTACTTTTCCAACCCATTTGTTTGAAGTCTTTTTCCAGTCACATTGCCAGTTTGCACTTGGTAGCAATCCCTCGGTGCCAGGTAGGCTCACCCTGGGAGTCACATCCCAAACTGGGAGGAAGGTAGTGCATTCATATGCTGAGTTTGGCTTAGAGAGAAGCCACATGGAGCAACAAGGAGGCTCTCAGGAGGTAACCCTTAGGCATCCCATAACAATAGGCTGTTTCACTTTCAAGAGCAAAGACTCATAATGCTAGTTACCAATAACAAGGGCCTATCAGTGGGTCATCCTCCTTTGCCAGACAATGTCCCTGCATTTTGGGGACTGTTGCTTCTCTCCAGGATGGGAATTCAGTATTCTCTCATTTATTGAATGATTCTCCACCCACTGTGGCAAAGCCCCGTGAATGTTTGAACAATTTTATATACCTTATATGTATGTTCATATGAACTTCCTCCCATGCACCTCCCATCCCTGACATCTCCCACACCACTTGTACCACATCTGTCATCCAAACTTTCTTTAAAGATGAAGCCATTACACTAGCCAAATAAAATTAAAAGGAGAATGGAATAATAATAAGTTTAAATGTAAGAAATAAAATACATGAAAACTTTTTAAAAACTAAAAATAGAATAAAATTAAAAGATTGGGATATTTTAGAAAATGAAGAATGTAAAAAAGAATGATAATAAAATAAAAAATAATAAATAATAAACTTTTTAAAGAAATTTTGCCTTTCATCACCACAACATCTGGTGTCCAGTCTCTACAATGGCACCTTCCCCCTCTCACTCCCCAGTGTCCACAATATTTATTTTGTTTTCAAAGAAGTTTGGGGTCACAGCAAAGCCACACACATAATACAAGAGACTCTCATGTACCCAACCTCCTCCCCCTTTCCTCCCCCCACATATCAACACCTTCTTATATGTGGATGGTAGCATTGTTATAACTGATAACACATCGTGAAACATAGCTAATAATAATTGTCAATCATTTAAATTATGGTTTACATTTTGGACCGTGCACTTTTATATATTTTGATGATTTTTACCTTGCCCTGTGTCCATCAATATAAGGTAGTGAAGAGCATTTGCACTTACCACCAAATGTCCCCTGTTTGATCTATTCTCTTCCACACTTCCCCTCACCCCAGGGCCCATGATGACCCCCTGGCTTGAATTGTTGGAAGACAAGATACATAGTTACATGCAACAAGAGGTCTTGACACACTGGTTCTTCCTCCCCCACTAAGAACCACCCTTGGTCTTGAGAGACCCTCCACCCATTTCTGAATGATGGTCCTCTCAAAGATGGGAATCCAACACTTTGCTGCTCATTATGTGGGTCTCCACCCACTGATAAAACACATTATGACAGAATGAACACTCACACACTCCCTAGAAGCCTGTGCCAGGTAGGCCCTGTCCAGAATGGCTCTCCAACCAAACCCTAAACCAGTGACCTTTCCTTGCCATATTGCAATAAGAGCATTCCCACCTCTGTGCTTCCAACCTCATACCCACAAATCCCAACTGTTCACCTGGCCCCTCTCCCAACTCTCCCCCCAGTATCCTGGGTCTTCTAACATACCCTGTCAAATCTACCCACCTGTCCATCCTGCAACACCAAACCCAATAATATCACTACCATCCTGTCCTATCTCTGCAATAAGCAACTACTCTCTATCACTTTCCCATAGATTATGTCCACATGGATAATGGCTCATGACCTTCTCTTTTCTTTCTCTTTCTTGTAAACCTATCTTTCAAACAATAGCTCTCTGAGACTGCCTAATTTCCTTAATTCATATCAGTGAGGTCATGTTCTGCTCATCCTTCAATGCCTGGCTTGCTTCACTCAACATAAGGTCTTCAAGATTCATCCATGTTATACCATGTGTTAGCACTTTATTACTTCTTTCAGCTGAGTAATATTCTATTGTATATATGTACCACATTTCATTTATCCACTCACCTGTTGATGGGCACCTGGGTTGATTCCAACTTTTGGCAATAGTGAACAATGCCGCTATGAACATTGGTGTGCATATATCTGTTCGTATCTTTGCTTTCAATTCTTCTGTGTATATACCCAGCACTTGAATCTCTGGATCATATGGAGGTTCTATAATTAGTTTTTTGATGAACTGCCAAACTGTCCTCCACAGTGGCTGGACCATTCCACATTCTCACTAGCAGTGGATCAGGGTTCCCGTTCCTCCACATCCTCTCCAACACTTGTAGTCTGCTGTTTTTATAATAGCTGCCTTTCTAATGTGGTTAAGATGGTGTCTCATTATAGTTTTTATTTGCATTTCCCGAATAGCTAGCAATGTCGAACATTTTTACATTTGCTTTTTAGGCATTTGCATTTCTTCATTGGAGAAGTGTCTTTTCAGGTCACTTGCTTGTTTTTTAAATGCATGGTTTGTCTTTTCCTTTTGAAGGTGCAGGATTTTCTTTATAGATGTAGGTTAATAGGCTTCTATGAGATATATGTTTACCAAATATTATTTCCCATTGTGTAGGCAGCATTTTTATTTTCTTGATAACTTCCTTTGAGGTGCAAAAGTTTTTAATTTTGAGGAGATAGATCCCATTTATCTATTTTTTATTTTGTTGCTCATGCTTTGGGTGTGAAGTTCATGAAACCATTTGCTATTACAAGGTCATATAGATGCTTCCCTACATTATCTTCCAAGGTCTTTATGGTCTTGGTTCTTATATTTAGATCACTGATCTCTCGAGTTTTTTTGTATAAGGTGTGAGATGGTATTCCTCTCTCATTCTTTTGGATATGGATATGCAGTTCTCCAAGCACCACGTTTTGAAGAGGCCTTTATCTCCCAACTGAGTGGGCTTGATGGCCTTTTCAAATATCAGCTGCCATATATCCAAGAATCTATATCAGAATTCTCAACTCAGTTCCATTGGTCAGTATTTCTATCCTAGTGCCAATACCATGCAGTTTTGACCACTGTAGGTGTGTTGTGTGTTTTAAGGTCATGTAGTGTGATGCCTCCAACTTCATTTTTTTCAATATGTCTTTGGCTCTTCAGGGCCTCTTGCCCTTTCAAATAAATTTTGTAGTTAGTATTTCCAATTCACTAAAAAATACAGTGTTGATTTTTATTTGGATTTCATTTAATCTGTAGATTAGTTTGGGTAGGATAGACATCTTCATTATGTTTAGTCTTTGTATCCAAGAACAGGGAATATTCTTCCATTTATTTAAGTCTTCTTTGATTTCCTTTAACAGTGTTGTGTAGTTTTCTGTATATATGTTCTTTACATCTTTAGTTAAATTTATTCCTATGTATTTGATTCTTTTAGTTACTATTGCAAATGGTATTTTTTCTTGATTTCCTCCTCAGAGTGCTTGTTATTGGTGTACAGAAAAGCTACTGATTTTTGAGCACTGATCTTATAGACTGTGACATTACTGTACTCCTTTATAAGTTATCGAGTTTTATTATAGATTTCTCAGGGCTTTCTATGTATAGGATTATTTCATCAGCAAATAGTGATTTTTTTCTTCTTTTCAATTTTGATGACTTTTATTTCTTTTTCTTGTCTCAATGCCTGAGCAAGTACTTCAAGTAATTCTAAGACAATGTTAAATAAGAGTGGTAACAGAGCACATTCTTGCCTTATTCCTTATCTCAGAGGGAAGGCTTTTAGGATTTCACCATTGAAGATTATGTTAGCTTTGTGTTTTTCATATATACTCTTTATCATGTTCAGAAAGATTCCTTCATTACTATCTTTTGCAGTGTTTTTACCGGGAAGGAGGGCTGCATTTTGTCGAATGCTTTTTCTGTATCTATAGAGATGACCATGTGATTTTCTTCTTTCAATCTGCTTATGTGGAGTATTACATTGATTCTTTTCTTATGTTGAACCACCCTTGTATACCCGGGATGAAACCCACTTAGTCATGGTGTATAATGTTATTGAAATGTTACTCAATGCAATAAGCAACATTTTGTTGAGGACTTTAGCATCTTGGTTCATTAGAAGACTGGAGTGTAATTTTCCTTTCTGGCGGTATCTTTGTTTGTCTTTGGTATTAGGGTAATGTTGGCATCATATAATGAGTTAGGCAATGTTCCTTCTACTTCTGTTTTTGGAATATCTTAGGCAGGATTGCTGTTAGCTCTTTCTGGAATGATTGGTAGAATTCTGCTATGAAGCTGTCTTGTCCTGGGCTTTTCTTAGTTGGGAGGTTTTTGATGACTGAGTCTCACTTTGTTTGTAATTGGACTGTTGAGTTCAGCAAATTCTTCTCTCAACGGTCTAGGGTGCTTGTGACCTTCTAGGAATTTGTCCATTTCCTCTAACTTATCATTCTTGCTGGCATATAATTTTTCAATGTATCCTCTTATGATGGTATTTATTTCTGTGGGGTCAGTAGTGTTATATCCCCATCTTCTTTTCTTATTTTTTTTGGATTTGCATCTGCTCTCTCTTTCTTTTTCAGTCTGGCTAGGGGTTTGTCATTTTTTTGTTGTTCTTCTTCTCAAAGAACCAGCTTTTGTATTTATTTTTTCTAGTGCTTTCTAATTATCTATTTCATTTAGTTTTGCTCTAATCTTTGTTATTTCCTTCATTCTACTTCTTTTTGGGTTAGTTTATTGTTTTTCCAGTTCTTCCAGGTATGCAGTTAGGTCTTCAATTTTAGCTCTTTCTCAATGTATGCATTTACTGCTATGAATTTTCCTCTCAGTACAGCTTTGGCTGCATTGATATGTTTTGATATGTTCTGCTGTCATTTTCATTCATTTCAAGGTTGTTATCGATTTGTTTTGAGATTTCCTCATTGACCCACTGTTTTTTCACATCTCTTTTCCTTTTATTTGATATATGATATAAAGCAGTTTTCTGACATTTACATCTACTTCCAATATGGAAGCTCAATATATGGGCAGTCTACAATTTGGTTCTCTGGTTGTTAGTTATTTCTGTTTTCATTCCACTTTGTTCAGAGATATTACATTGTATAATCTCAATCTTTCTTAATTCATTGAGAGTTTGTCTGTAGCCTAATATGTGGTCTATCTTGGAGTGAGATCCATATGCAGTTGAGAAGAATGTATATCCCACTATACTTTGGTGTAGCATTCTGCATATGTTTATTAGGTCCCACTCCTTTAATGTATTATTCAGAGTCTTTGTTTCTTTATTGCTTCTCTATCTAGATGTTCTAATGGTGATAATGGTATATTAAAGTCCCCCACTATAATTGTAGAGACATTTATATCTCCACTTAGTCTTTCCAGTGTTTGTCTCATGTGATTTGAGGTGCCATGATTAGGTGCATAAATGTTTATAATTGTTCTTTCTTCTTGAAAGATTATCCCTTTTACTAATATATAGTGTCCATCTTTGTCTCTTACAAAAGTTTTGCATTTAAAATCTGTTTTGTCTGATATCAGTGTAGCTACTCCAGCTCTTTTTTGGTTGTTGTTTGGTTGTAAAATTGTTTTTCAGGCATTCACTTTCAGCCTCCTTGAATCCCTGGGTTTAAGGTGGGTTTCTTACAGACAACATATAGATGGGTCATATTTCTTTATCCATTCTGCCAATCTTTCACTCTTGACTGGTGGGTTTAATCCACTAACATTCAGTGTTATTACTTTCAATGAATTTCTTATATCAGCCATATTTTCTTTCAGTTTATGTATGCCATATGTTGCTTTTATTTCTTTTTGTCTTTTTATTTGTTCTTACATTCTCTTTCAACTCTTTCTCCCCTGTTTTTCCTTTCAACGTGTAGAACTTCCTTTAGAATTTCTTGAAGGGCAGGTTTCTTATTGGCATGCCCTATTAATTTCTGTTTATCTGTGAATATGTTCGACTCTCCATCATTTTAGAATGCCAGCTTTGCTGGATAGAGAATACGTGGCTGGAAGGTTTTTATTATTTTAGTATCTTGACTATGTCATACCATTGTCTTCTTGCCTCCATGGTTTCAGCTGAGAAATCAGCACTTAATGTTATTGAGCTTTCCTTGTATGTGATGTTTCTCTTTTCTCTTGCTGCCTTGAGACTTTTCTCTCTGTCTTGAGCATTGGACATTTTGACCAGTATATATCTTGGAGTAGGCCTGCTGGGATTGATACTTTTTGGGGTGTGCTGTGCTACCTGGACATTGACATCCATCTCCCTCAATAGCATTGGGAAGTTTTCAGCCATTATTTCTTTCAACACTTCTTATGTTCTCTTTCCCTTCTCTTCTCCCTCTGGGATACCTATAATGTGCATGTTTGTGAATTTTATGTTGTTGGCTAAAGCCCCAAGTCCCTGCAGGATTTTTTCTATCCTTTTATCTTTGATTTTAGATGTACTTCTTGTACACCACTAATTATTTCTTATGCATGTTCAAATCTGCTGTTTTGTGATTCCAGCATCTTTTTAATTTCTTAGATTGTGCCATTCATGACCATCATACCCATTCTCATTTTATGTATGTTTACAATTTTTCAGTATATTCTCCAAGTGTTTTATTAATACCTTTAATCTCTTCCTACACTACATTAAGTTGGTCCATGATATTTGGACAGCTTTGATTAGTTGCTCGATGTTCTGCATCTCTTCCTGGTTTTCAGTTTGTTCATTGGATTGATCCATGTCTTCCTTTTTCTCAGTATCATTTGCAATTTTTTTCTTGGCCTCTGGTCATCATTTTATCTCAGATTTATTCAGGTGATTAGCTTCTCTCTCTGCTCTAGAGTTTTATTAAGCTGCTGGTTTTGTCTTTGTATTAATTTTTCTCTTTGACACTTCTTGTTCTATTTCCTTGCTGTTTTGTATGTTCCCTTGAAGGAAACAATTAGCATCAGAGAAATCAAAAAAGGTAAGAAAGGAAACTGGATAATAGTAATAAAAATAAAATTTAGAAAGGGGCCATATAAGACTTAGTAAAATGAATACTTAAGTCATGTAAGCAGTGTAGAGTAATAGGGGAAAAAAAGTGGAGTAGCTACAATGGAATGGTAAACCAAATAGAGAAAAATATATAGAATGATTTAAAAGGACATAATGATAAAGAGAGAGAAAAAGAGTAAAGAAAGATCTGAATGGGAAAAGTTAAAAAAAAAGAAAACAGAATAGACAAGACAGAAATTGAAATTAGTAAAGCTGAGGACTAATAAAAAAGGTGTAATGTAAGAACCACAAGAGAAAGCAGAAGATAGAAAATGAAGGAAGGGAAAGAGATAATGTTGGTAGATAAAGTCAATATACACAGAACATGGGAAATCAAGGAAGAAGAAGCACAGCAAAGAGGAAACAAGCTAGGAGCACCTAATTTTAAAGGAGGTGGGTGGATAGAGCAAATAAAAGCAAGAGAAAAACAAACAACAACAAAAAACAAACAAACATGCAAGCAAGCAGTCAAACAAAGCTAAGGAAGATCAGCATTCCTTCTTGGGCTTTTGTGGGGCCTCTCAGTCTGCCTGTGTTCAACAATCAATTACCCTACAGGCTTCTCTCTGCAGGTTTTGAGGCAGATTTTAGTGAATAAACTAAGTTAAAATTTTAAGTAAGCTTTTTTTTTTGGAGAAATAAGGGACCCACAACAAGTTAGTACACAAATAATGTCTATATTTTTCCTGTCTATATTTCCCCACTACTATTCTTAGTGGGGCCGGGAATCAAATTAGAGACCTCATATATGCAAGACAAACTCCTCCACTGAGCTAACTTACTAATTGGGTCAGTTAGAAAGCTATTTAGTCACTTTCCCTTGGGAAGGTTTTACTGTCCTTTGGCAGCAGAATTCAGCAGACTCTATGAGCAGTTCCCCCCCTACCCTCTCCTGGTTAGGTTGAGTTCCCTTTTGAATTTCAAATGGGACCCTGATGACTGAGTTCACCTCATGTAAATGGTTTACAAGCCTCTTCTAGACCATCCACTCCTCCCAGGGGACCCCAAATAGGATTGTGGAAAGTTATTAAGCACTTCTGACTGCCTGATTCACTTAAGGGAGGTGAAACTCTGTTAGTCCATAGCTCAGAATTATCAAATTGGCTGTCCACCCTTCCCCAAGCCAAGCTCCCATATCCCAGGGGAGCCAGGTAAGTCAGGTTTCCTCAGCTGAGTCACCTCTCCCCTAAGCCTGGTGCCTCTTCAATCCAGCTGGTGAGCTCCCCAAAGCTCTAAGTGGTTCCAAACAATGAAACCCACAGAAAGGAAACCCCTCTCCACCCTTTGCCAAAACTCTCCCACTCTCAGAGAATGCTCCCTCTTGCTGGGTGGTCAATGGTAGTCAGGCCTCACCCTCACCCTTTGTCCTGAGGGTGGGGCTTAACTGTCCACCTCTGTGTTTTCCAGACTTGGGGCTAAAAACTCACAGTTTTATTTTTAACAGTCTATCTCCCTGTCCAGCTCCCTCCAAATACATATCCCAAAGGCTCCCACTCCATGGGCTACCAGAACAGCTCACTTGGGCAGGATCCTGTCCCAAATCA
This sequence comes from Chaetophractus vellerosus, assembly GCA_004027955.1. NCBI lineage: Eukaryota > Metazoa > Chordata > Mammalia > Cingulata > Chlamyphoridae > Chaetophractus > Chaetophractus vellerosus. The sequence continues at coordinate 10,179 of PVKH010023961.1, forward strand.
GCTGTCTTTTGTGAGAGAGATGGTGAGTGCCCACTTAAACTGACACCATATTGCCAATTGAATCCTCCTGGTTTTTAATTTTTTTCATTTGCCTGGGCCATGTCTTCCTGTTTCTTAGTATGGCTTGCAATTTTTTGTTGGTGTCTCAGCATCTGTTTATCTTGATGGATATTTCAGTTGATTAGCTTCTCTCTCTACTCTAGTGTTTTATTTTGTTATTGTCTGTGTGTGTGTGTGATAAGGTTTTACTTTGGCCCTTCATTCCTCTTATTCTATTTCCTTGCTGTTGTCTATGTTCCAGTCTGTTGTAATGGCTTCTACATCTCTCTGTCCCTCACTCTCCTGGGGGTTGGGAATCAGTGACTTGGTCTGCCATACCCCAAACTAAGTCTCCAAGGCAGCCTTTGGCTATTTCTCCATTTTTAATGAGAGTTGAGCCTTATCTACCTAATCTGATGACCATGTTCCCACCCATATAATATATGAAATAACTCTTTTCTGCCTTTAATGTTTCTCCAGGTTTAAATGCCTGTGAATGTGGCCAGTAATTGGGGACTTTCTAGGGAGGCTAAATTAGCACAGATTCAGCAATTTGTTTGATTGCCTAGACCTGCAGCACTTTGTGACTGAATAACTAATGGTGAATTGCAAGAGACCAAGAAGAGAGAGTCAATGAAGATTTTAAAGGGGAAGAATTTATTATAGAAGGGACAGGGATGACTGGGGTAAAATTGAAGAAGCAAGGGAAGAATAAAAATGCAAATAAGAGAGCCATTGGGATAATAATGATGATTTTACCAGGTTTTATGGAATTTATTTCAGTCTCAAGAAAATCAGGTCAGGTCTTGGTTCACAGTTAGCCATCTATATCAGATGCCATTTCTTCTGGTTACCTTAAGCATAATATAAAAAATGTGTTTAATTATACAGCTGTCTTCCCATGTCTTGGGTTAACTGTCTACATCAGATATCTACTTCAATTCCCTCTTAATACTGAGCTTTATTTCTAAAACAGGAATGGATATCCAGGCAGTGCTGGAAGCATTCTTTTGATGAGAAATAGTAATCCAAAAATCAGTAAATTCTCATTTAGCTGTACATGGTCTAGTCAAAATATCTGGATAGGGTCCTTTCCAGCAAAGTTGGAGTGCATGAATATGGAGGTATCCTTTCCAAAAATACAAGGTTACCAGGTTGAAGACTGTGGTTTTGAAAATCTTCATCTCCCCAGGAGCAAGTTTTGAATTTCTTTAAGGTTTTGATTATTTTCTGATAAGCATATTTCCTTTATGAGGCAGGAGTCATATATTTCAGTTTTCTCTTTTATAATTTCTAATGTGGATAACATGTTTTCCAAAAAGAGTAGATCTTAGATTTACTACAATTATAAGTAAGGCTTTTGACCATGGTACATTGTGGGATTCCATGGTTTTGAGTTTTAATTACATGGTTATTTTTCTTTTTGTTAATGGTTATGATTGAGGATGTTAGGAACAATGAATATGTTGGAAAATAGGCTGTATTTTCCATATCGTTTCCATTATTTGCCCTCTAAAGTAGATTCCTTGTTCACTGTGAATTTCCAAGGGAATTCCCCAGTTTGGAATTATTTATTCTAATAATATTTCTGTGGCAGTAGCTGCAGTAGCTTGTGTACAGGGAAAATCTTTAGCCCAATAGAAGTACATATAAATCATTATTAAAATGCTTTTCTACCCTTGGGATGTGAGTAATTGAAGAAAGTACAATTGCTAAATTTCAAAAGATCAACTTGGTAAGAGAAAATGTCCTTGGGAGGTATGGAAAGGTTTTCTTTGATTATACTTAGGACAAATTAAACAATCATGCATGACACATTTTCATAACTATTTTGGGAATGGATTCCCAAAATTTTGCTTTCCCCAAATTACCATATCATCTGTATTCCAGTAAACCACATTATGAATAATTTCAAAAACTGATTCCTGCATGCAATTAGGGATTACTGGTTTACAATTCAATCCACATCTTGATTTAATTGCAGGCTCAGTAGAACAGGCAGGATGTTTCTACTTTTCTCTCTCCTGGGAAGAAGCATTTTGTTTATCCTCAATGAGTATTTTTTTGTGTTTCCAATAGAGTGATTTGGTTCAAAAGTTATTATAGAAACAGATATCAGATAAGGAATTATAACAGCACTATTTGCAGCTTTATTGACAATGGAAATCCTCTGTATTTGTCCAAGAATGACCAGGAATTTATAACTAGAGCCTTTGTTAGTAGTACAGCATCCAGCAATTCCATTACATAAGAGCAATTCTCCAATCAGTAGAAATTAAAAATAAAATCCTCTTTGTTTTCATTAACATTCTAAAATCAGGAACAACCCTAAAGGAATAGTAGCTTTATATATATACTGTATTTCCTGCATTTCCTACTAAAAGGACATAGCTTTTGTGAAGGCAAAAAGTCCAAATTGTTAGGCTGACATAGACTTAGGTAAGGAATTTGTATTATTTCATGGTTATAAGTATTAGCATTCTCAACATGATAGCTTCCTGAGTTATCTTTGCAGTAGTTGCCATCTGTTTACCAGATACTATTTGCATTAAAAATTGGGGTTTTTGTAAGTCTATTTGAGGGGTTAACAATTGGTCAGTGAAAGTTATGCATGCATGAGGAGTTTCATCAGTAATAGAAGTAGATAACCCATCAGGTAGAAGAGCTGGGCCAGCCCACCCTCCTTGAGCTGAAAGATACCAGCTTTCTGTGCCCTTTCCATATGAGAATGAAAGACACAATTCCCCACCCTAGTGCCATGCTTCAAGTCCCCAAGTCCCCTCAAATCTCAAACAGCTTTGCAGTGGAAGTGGCAATGCTGGTGCTAGACAGGATTGTGCTTCCCATCTGTGCTGGGGTAGAAATGCCCTGTGATGTCCATTTGTACCCATTTTTACTTGGATTGGTTTGCTCTTAAATTTGGGATCTCTGATTTTGTTTTCTCTGAGAAGCTCCTCTTAAAATGTAATATTTTCAGGGCCAAGATGGGCTGTGAACTGGGGGGGATAATGGTGTAGTGTTTGGCAGCAGAAAGCCACAGGGGTCCTTAGTAGCCTGAACCATTTATCCCAAAGTAATAGCTGGTATTACTCTGTACAAAACACCAAGTTATTTGGTCAGTAAATAGCTATAAGTGATTCTATTGACAGTTCTGCTGCAGCAGGCCTGTTAAAACTTTTTGATTAGCTTGTATAGCAGATACAGTCTCGACTACCCCGTTTCATTGTTATCATTGCAATTGTAAGGAGCAGTTTTGAATGCAGATTTCTAAACCAGGAACTTTCAAGCCAAGAGAAAAACCTCTGTAAAATGATAGGTAAATCAGGGTCTGTGACTACTGATTTAGGCTTTGCATTTCAATAGACACACTGATGAAATATTACATTATCTGAGAGACTATCAATACTATTAAAACCCCAAAATGGATTATAAATGCAGCTATCCTGGGGAATAGAGAGAGCCTGCAGCTGCAGGCAGGACAACTCTTCCATCGTATCCATGGGATATAAGCCCCCCCCTCA
>PVKH010023962.1:0-13735 GCA_004027955.1 Chaetophractus vellerosus
TAGGGCGCCGGCATACCACATGGGAGGCCCTGGGTTCGATTCCCGGGGACCTCTCCTAGCGGGCAGACCGCCTTGAGAATGGCAAGCCGCCATGGGCGGGCCGGAGCCGCCGTGGGCAGGGCAAGAAGCTGCCACGGACATGGCAAGAGCCGCCACGGGCAGGGCAGGTCGCCCACGGATGGAGCGCAGCCAGCCACCCACGAACCGAAAGCCGGCCGTGAACGGATGCAGAGACCGCCCACAAGCGGGGAAAGCCGCGCCTGCGCAGTGACCACTCTCGGCGCATCGCCGCAGCGGGGGGAAGGGGAGATATGTAATAAAATAAATAAATCTTTAAAAAAAAAAAAAGAAAAGAAAAGAAAAGGAGGGATAAAAGATATTACCATGCAAATGGAAACCATAAGAAAGCTAGTGTGGCTATACTATTAGACAAAGTAGACCTCAAGAGAAGAAATATTATCAGAGATAAAGAGAAACATTGCACAATGATAAAAGATCAATTCATCAGGAAGATGTAACAATTCTAAATTTGTATGTCCTTTTTAACATAAACTTAAAAAATACACAAAGCAAAACATTGATAGAACTAAAAGGAGAAATAAATAAATCCACAATCATGGTTGGATAACAAATATGGGTCTTTGAGTCATAATAAATCACTGACAGTTTAGCTTAGAATCATCTCTGAGATGACCTGTAGGCTGGCCCTGAAGGAATGGAACAGGGAGGAGGTGAAGAACAGGTTTTTGCGTTAGGTTGGTGGGGAATTGGAGCAGCAGGAGAATTTTCAGGCCAAATAGGAGAGAAAATTTTAAAAAAGAGAATAGAATAAGAATTTTAGGGCCAAATGGGAGAGAAAGTCAAAAAGGAGAATAGGTAACAGGAAAGAGTAGTGGGAAGATTTGAAAGGAACAAGAAAGAGTGTGAACTCAGCATGAATCCCCGTTTTAACACTCGTTAAGCAATCTTGGACAAGTCACTTAAACCTTTCTAATATTTGGTTCTGACACCTATAAAAATGGAGAAAATAATACCTGCCTTATGGTTTGAAATGGAAGGTAAACATATAATATATGTGAAAAAAGCTGGCACATAGTAGGTACTCTCCTTTTTCACATTATTTCCTGAAAGTGGCTCAAGGTTTCTGCAAAGAACCAAGAAATGAACTGGACAGGGATCCTAGGACTCAAATCATCATAGAAGAAAGAAAAAATAATTTACCTAGTCCCAAAAACGTTTGGAAAACTTCAAAATAACCTGGCCTCCAGGACCTTCTCCTGGTTACTATTCCTTTCAGCAAGTGAAAATAGTGCCATATTTGTCTTAATCTCCTTCATTAGAACCTGTGTTACTGTTCTCCCTTCTTATCTTCATGCATATGCTGTCTCAAAGAATTTAGAAAGTCACAAGAAATTTACTAACATTTTAAAGCTACCCAGACCCTTAAGAGGTGATCAGTTCAATCACTGACCTCTAGGCAGAACAGGACTTCCATAAAATCTCCCTGTAATATGTATCCCTTTCTTTGAAACTTCCGGAGAAGTTTCAATTCCCCCCTCTTTCCTTGGAAGCAGATTTCAGAGTCTCCTTTTGAAGCAGGCTAGGAAGATAGGGAATCAATAGATGGATCTGGAACCTGGCAAGAAGTCCATGTGGACATCGATACTCCCAAGATGGCTGGAGGAGGACCCTGGCAAGATTTCTGCCATCCAGAATGAGGTTTCCCCCAGAAGCCAGGAGAAGCCCTGGATATTCTCCAGGGATATTATCATTGGGCCCTACTGGGGGATTGATGGGTCAGGTAATCAATCAAAACAACAAACAGCTGGGATTTCCCCATGCCATTAGCAAAGGGGCGAAATAATTAATGGTTCGAAAAGCAGGTGCAAAGGCCAAACAGCTCTCTTACCTTCTGTGCCCTGCTCTCACCATGCACCCCCACACACACACACACACACACACGGATCAACACGCAAATAAAACTTGGGCATTTACAATCTATAACGAGAAATTGTAGTCTGTAAATTGGTCCTCTTTATCACTCCTCAGCCCCTTCTTCTCTCTGGGACCCAGGATCTGTTATTTTCTCCCATTTCTCCTCCTTTCCTACCTTAATAAATTACTGGCCTAATCAATGTGACGTGCTCTTGAAATTCATTTCTACAGCATAGTCTAGAACCTAGACAAAATCCAGTAACACTCTCTTACAATCAAGGAGCCCTTCCTGTCTTATCTAAATATCAGTGAAACAAGGCAGAGCCCTACAAAACCGAAAGGGAGTCACAATCAGTTCTAGGGGTTCAGGGGAAGAAGAGCCTTTATGTGCTTTGAGAAACAAAGAAAAACTTCTTAGAGACATAGTATATACTATGTAGTATATAGAATGGACAAGGTTTTGACTTAAGTAGGGAGGTCATTATAAATGAATCTAGGCTGGATAGGGAAATGTGGAGCCTGCTGGGGAAGAACAGATGATATTGGGACAATAGGGGGAATAGTAGGGAGGAGACAGACAAAAAGGCTATGCCATATTGTGGAGGGCCATACACACCAGAAGGGAAACTGTTGGCTTTATTTGATAGGTAAGGAGGAGCCATTGGTGATTTTTGCACAAATACATAGTGAGGCTGAATATTAGGAAGAATAATCTTGCAGAGAGATTTGAATATAAAGTATGGGGATGACTGGTAAAAAAAAAATCGCCTAGGAAGTCCTTTCAGTCCTTCAAATCAGAGTCGTGTGAGGCCCAAGTGGATGGAAGGCATTCTAATTCATCTTTATGTACAGGGCTGGCTCTGCATAACTATTTCTTGAATCATAGTTGCTGTTGAACTTCAAATTTTGACCATAAAAGGTGAGAAAGAGAAAGGAATCAAATGAGATCAAATAGGTAGTAATTAATTATAGAGAGCTGTATCTCAAGACTCATTTCAACAAAGTCTCTGGCTCAAGGCTCTTACAATCGCTACTTGCTAAGTAATTCTAAACACATGTCCAACTGATGGTGGATCACACTCTATCTTTTATCTGAAGGATATCACATTTGCTTGATCCTATTACGCCAAGAGAGATGCAATACAGACCAAATAAGAGGAATCCTGGGATGTGAATTTTAAGCTTATACTCACAATAACTAATGTTGTTGAGGGCATGTTATGTACCAGGCACTGTGTTAAGCACTTTTTGTGAGTTATTAAATTTTCTAATCTACTCTATAAAGTACATGCTACTATTCTCTTTTTACAGATAAGGTAACTGAGAGTTAAGTCTCAAAGCCAGGATTTGACCACGGAGAGTTTGACCTCAGAGCTTGCACTATGTGTCATCTAAGAAGAGAATGGGCCACAATTGAAATCTGAATCACAACTGCTTGGTGAGAGGCTTTCTTCCGCAAATTATTATATTTAAAATCAAACGTCAAGTTGTCAGAGAATTGACTCAATTTTTCCTATGACTTGTTGTTCCAAATTAAGACTTTCCCTTCAGAAGTTCTGCTCTGAGAAGGTATAAAAGTGACCTTTCTTCCTGAAGGAGGATTTGGTGAGTGAGTGTGCACCCAGACACACCAGGAGCATCAGGGCCAAGGCAGCTTTGTCTCAATTTGGGTTTCTGCTGCAAGCAACAGACATGAATTTATGAAGTAAACCAGGAAGTAAAGAAATTTAATGGGAAAATCTGGAAAAGCTGAAATACCAGGATCTGGGAGCCGCTCCTGACTCTAAGGACACGCTCTTCAGGGAGTGTCTGTGAGGAGAAATCAGCCGCCATCTTTGTCTTTAAAAATTCCGCTCAAGATTCCATTTCCCAGTAGAGAACATCTGATTGGCCAGGCTTGGGTCACATGACCATCCCTTAACTAGGGAATGGCAGGACAGTCCCACCAAAAATTAGTACATACTGCAGAGAAGGGGGATTCACAAAATAGCATCAATGTTCTGTTACCAGAAGAAAGGGAATAGACACCGGGCAGTCAGAAAGAGCAGGCGCTTATTAAATTAAGGGAAGCAGGAGTTTCCTGAACTGCAAATGGACCCAGGTATATATATAGGAGTAAACCCAAGCCTTGCAGTACTACACAAGCAATTGAAAAAGTGACTCTTCCCACTGCTCCGGCAGCTCTAGATATAGTTATAATCAAATGTTATGGTATCATTAGGCAAGTAGCACGTGAAATCAACTAGGAACATTTCATTTTAAACTTTGCTGATTTTTCAAATTTGCTTTGCATTCTTCGTAATGATTTCTTGCTCTATTTTTATGCCTCCTCAGATAAAGTACCATCATGCATGATGTTAGCTCCATTAGACATGAAGTAAGCATTATTTATGATTATAATTAGGGTTATGAAGCATTAAAAGTAGGAAAGAAAATTATCTCCACAGACCTTTCCAAAGCCTTTAAAGTTGGGATTTAATTTGTGAGACTTTTGCTTTCTCCATGCCAGGGGGTGAAGAGTGATGGTGAAAAGCTAGTCAATGGCTAAGGAGCCCCTTATTCACAGTAAGTATTACAGAAAGTACTTGGCAATTTCCTAGATTCCAACCTTAAAAAAATGGGACCCTGGATGAACTCAGCCTTCTTTGACAATTTGAGTAAGAGTGAGGCCTCTCCTATCTGGATACCTTGTGGGGAGGTCAGATGGGTTGGCCATGGTAAACTGGAATTAAAGGATTACTCAGGGCACAGACCAGATGGCGGATGGCTATGAAAGGACTCAACAAGATTAGTGCAAAACTTCACTTTATCAGCATGTGAAACATTTGTTGGTGCTTATGTAAAACCACTGTTGGGGGAGAGGAGTGTTTGCTTTGCTCTTCCCCCTCCCCTCCCAAATTGGCTGAACCTTCCTCTTTATTGACAAACTTGGCACAAAGATGTTTATGGGAAAATTACATTGCAATGGGGGTGGGAACACAGGAGAAAACGGCAGAGAAAAGTCTTATTTCCAGACTATACAAAAAAGCATTAAGTGAAAACCATAATTGTTTCAAGTATAACTTTTGGTGATTATTCAATTGAAAAATATGAGATAAAAATGAATTTAATCAGGGAAGTAGCTGTGGCTCAATTAGTTGGGTTCCTGTTTACCATATGGGAGGCCCTGGGTTCAATTCCCAGGGCCTCCTGGTGAAGGCAAGCCAGCCCGCCTGGGGCGGTGAGCTGATGGCCCGCGCAACATGGTAAGCTGGCGCACCAAGATGACACAACAAAGGGAGACAAGCAGGCACAGAAAAATGCAAAGCAAATGGACACAGCAAGCACAAGCAGCAAGGGAGGATAAATAAAATAAAAATAAATCTTAAAAAAAAAAGAAGTTAATCAAACAGTTTCAATATTTTAACCTTAAAATTTTTATTTAATTGGGCTGTATCTAATTGTTAATGTCTTAAAGTGACTTCATTGTTTAGGATTCTAAAATTAGTTTCAGTTTTTTCTTCTAAAGCATATATGTGAGTTTCATGTAAAAAGAAACTCAAAGATGTGAGCCCACAGACCTCAGACATAGAAGGATTCATACTCAAAGAATTACAGATAGCAGAGCAATTTTAATTTGAAAATTAATTTGAAGGGCCTTCAAAATAAATGTTTAAAATGTTGAAAGAGATGAAGGAATATAATTCATAAAATAAGAACACAAGAAAGAGCAGAAAGATTTGAAAAAGAAACAAATACCCCAGATATTAACAAATATGATCATTGAAATTAAAAATAAAAACCTCAATAGACAAGTTACACAATAGATCAAACATAGCTGAAAGGAGAATTAGAGAATCACTCATAACACAAGACAAAGCTAAGTATGGAAAGTATGAAAGAGAAGTTAAGAGACATGAAAAATAGATTGGAAAGTTCCATAAAGAAACAAAGAATAGCAGAAAGTAAATATTCAAAGATATATTGACCCAGAATTTTTCAGATATGGGGCGGGGGAAGCTTTCTCAGATTGAAAAAGCACATCAATTTTTAATCAGGATAAATAAAAACAAGCCTACAAATAGACCCATGCAAGTAAAACTTGTATCCATCAGGGACAAGAGGAAAAATCTTAAATGATGCCAGAGAGAAAAGACAGATTATCAACCAAAGAATAACAATCAAACTTACCACAGACTTCTCATTAACAATAACAGATACCAAAATAAAATGGAATAAATCTTTAATGTGCTTTGGAAAAATAATGGCCTGCCAAGACTTTTATGTCCTGATAAAATGCCCTGGGTCCACTAAATCTTCATTTCTTCATGACCATACAGGATGGCTACATTTCCCAAGTTCTCTTGGTGCCATGGTGATTGGATTTCTGGCAAAGACAATGTAGGTAGAAATGATGTGTACCACTTCTAGGTCTGGTTGGATGCTCCCCTAGGAAAAGACTCAAGTATAGAAGAACCACAAAATGGAAGGAGCAACATTCCTTTCATTATAGCAAATCAGTCAGGAGAGCCACCTGACACATGTTGGACTGGAACATGAATAAGAATTTCATTTTAATTGTGTTGAGTCACAAAAATTTAACAATGAAGATGATGAAGAGGAAAAGGGAGGGCACTGGACAAAAGTGGCTATTATGCAGAATGATCCATATCTTGAGACAGCAGCTAGAGAGTATTATTTATCCTGCCAAATATACCAGATAAACAGTCATTCAAGAATGAAGGTGAAATTTGACCACAGATGCTTTCTGAAAGAATTACTACAGGATATACTTCAGCAAAAGGGAATAAATCTAGAAGAAAGGTGTGGGAAACCAGAAGCATTGGTGAGCAAGGATATCAGCAGTATGTGTCAGTAAATCTTAACAAATATCACAAAATGTAAAAGAGTGGAAATAAGATAATCAACTAAAATGTAGAAAATTGGAGAGGGGAATGTAGAAGGAAGTTTAAGCCTGCCTAGTTTCTTATATTATTCAGGAGTTGGATTAAAATATTGATTATCTTTAGAGTTTGTTAGCAAAAAGAAGTAAAGAATGTATGTTTAAAATAAAAGTTTTATCACCAAGAGAATATAGCATAGGCCATTAAGGCCCAGTGTGAGTTTCTGCAGCCCATGATGTGCTCATAACCCTTTATCTGGTTTTCCCTCTTGTCCCAACCCTCCAATCCTGGTAACCCAGCTCAATAAACATTGATAAGAAAATGAAACAACTGGGAATGGGAGTGGGAAGGAAGAAAGGGAAAATGAACCAAGGAAAGCAACCCTTAGATTGCAAGAGAATATTTTCAAATTGCCTAAGAGAAGGCTTTATTTGTTATATGTGAATACTTCTGTGATCCACCTATTTCAAATGTATGCTCCTTACCCAAATCCTGACAGAGACCCCTGGCTAAAGTAGCACAGATATCACTCTGTAAAAAAAGCAGAGAATAGTTTGGCAGGTCCACCAAGTGTTAAATGTAGAGTTACCAAATGACCCAGCAATTTCACTCCTAGGTATATACCCAAGACAAATGAAAACATATATCCACGTAAAAGCTTGTATGTGAATGTTCACAGCAGCATTATTCACAATAGCCAAAAAAGGGAAACAATCCAAATGTCCATAAATTGATGAATGGATAAACAAAATGTGGTATATGCATAAAATGGAGAATTATTCGGCCATAAGAAGGAATGCAATACTGATATATGCTACAACACAGATGAACCTTGAAAACATTATGCCAAGTGGAAGAAGCCAGTCACAAAAGGCCACATAGTGCATGATTCCATTTACATAAAATGGCCAGAATAGACAACTCCACAGAGACAGAAAATGGGTTCATGGTTGCCAAGGTCTGGGGTAGCAGGAGAAATGGGGAATGACTGCTCACGAGCATGGGGTTTCTTTTCGGGGTGATGAACATGTTATAAAATTAGATTGTGGTGATAGTTGCACAAATTGTAAAAAACACTGAACTGCATGCTTTAAATGGGTAAACGATATTGCATGTGAATTATGTCAAAATAAAGCTGTTTTTTTTTAAAAGAATACATAGGCTAAAAAAATTATCAATTTGTAAAAACAGAAATAGAGTATTGTTTTCCAGCTTGAAATAAACTATATTATTTTGTTTGTTTAAAAAAGAAGAAGAAGAAGCAGAGAAGACCAAAACTAAATATGGATCTCTCTCTTCCCAACAATCCACGGCTATACTGAGTATGCTTGTTTAGAGACCTGTCTGTGACTTTCTTGTAGGAGTCAGTGACGGTGAAGGTGGAGGTAGGAGACCACAGGGGCAATGGCCGCAGCTGGCCACCGTGCAGCTAGGAACTCCTCCAGGTGGTGCGAGGTGCCCCATCTTGAGACCGGAAAGACAGCTGTCTGCGGCTCTCGTAGGCTGATGGCCTGCCTTTTACCTTGTGAAATCTGATGAGACCAGGCCCAGGCCTGGCTGCAAGCACTATTATATACACCATATATTTTAACTGTGAGAGCTTAAGTCAAGTCATAAACCTGCATTTCCATAGATCCCAGACAAAAATAAACATAGACTATTATTTCTAATCCTTCCCCTCTGCTCTTCTCAGAGCACTGATTAGATTGCACACTCTATGTAAGGATGAGTCCAGTCCTTTCTAAAGTATTTCCTCACTGGTTCATCTGTGAGGAAAGGCACAAGTTTTTCCCATTTGAAAGATGCATGATCCAGCTGTCCTTTTTGCCTGCTGCAACTTCTGTCTAACCTTTCTGGAACTAAAGAGAGAAAAACAATGTTTAATTATCGTGACCTGAGCGTGTCCCTCCAAAATGAGAAGGGAAATTTTTGTATGTGCACCCAAGATAATAGCTTCTTTTAACCAGTAGTTATCTGTCATTCTAATTCTTTGTTTATCATTTCGAAGGTTGGTATGTATTTTATCTTTTAGGTCTTTAAAAAATACAGCCATTTTGGCTAGCATGAAATGTCATACATTGAGGCCTGATAAGTTGAAAGCTAAATGTTTTAAGACTTCTAAAGTAATAATCACTAAGTGCTTAATTTCAAAACACACACCATTTATTTGCTTCCTCTGGATAAAGCCCCCATCAGGGAGTCACACCATTGGCACTAGGCCAGATTTTTCTTCTTGGGCCTTTCGTACATTTGGACTCTGAGGACAACTAGCTGTTTCTCCGGGCCTCCCAGTTTCTGCCTTTCAGGGTTTCTGGTGGCCCATTATATGTAAAAACAGAGCAGGGGAACCACGGCCCCTCTGCGCTGCAATCCAGAGGAGTCATTTCCAAATGAGCATCAAGGTCACCCCCAGGGCAGTTGAGGCTGTGCAAAGCACTTCTCCTGGGTCCCCTCCTGCAGCCACTGCTGGGAATGCTGCCTAGGAATGTCCCAGGGGATTTCTTGCCCAAAGCGCCAACTCCAGACCTTTGGTGTCCACAGAGATCTCCCACCTACTCACAGGCTGGCTGATTTCCAAGAAGTGCCAGTGCTCAGCCCTATCCTAGAAGGAACACATTGAATTTATATCAGAAAGGAAAAAAAAAAGCTGGTCACATAATCCAAAATAATCAAATGACATAGGGACTTGAGTCAATGAATAGCTCTCATGCAGGAAACCAGGCATGCAGGCCTGCTGACTGGCCAGAGCTGGCTGGGGTCTGGCTGAAATCTGAATTCAAGTTTAACGGGCAAATCAAGTTTTCTGTTTGTTAAAGGACCTTAACAGGAAGGGCAGGGAAGTCAGTTCAGTATTTACTAAGCTGTGGATCTCTGAGTTTCACCACCGAGAGGAAAAGCTTAAACAGGGAAGCTAAACTTTTGCTAGACAGAAAATCATAAACATAAAGTATATAAGATTAAAGAAAAAAAGCAAGGTGCTCTACAGGTGTGTGGTATGCCAACTTTGGGTAAAAAAAAAAAAAAGTTCAGCTAAGAAATATATATGCCGGGAAGCAGATGTGGCTCAAGTGATTGGGCTCTTGTTTACCATATAGGAGGTCCAGGGTTCGATTCCTAGGGCCTCCTGGTGAAAAGCAAGCTGGCCCTCGTGGTGAGGTAGCCTGAGCAGTGAGCTGGCCCGCACAGAGTGCTGGCTCACGCAGGAGTGCTGGCCCACACGGAGAGCTGGCGCAGCAAGATGACACAACAAAAAGAGACGCAGAAAAGAGGCAATAAGAGATGCAGCAGACCAGGGAGCTGAGGTGGCTCGAGAGATTGAGCAGCCTCTGTCCACTCTGGAAGGTCCCAGGATCAGTTCCCGGTGCTGCCTAAAGAGAAGACAAGCAAGACAAGCAGACACAGAAGAACACACAGAGAGCAGACAGCGAGCACAAAACAACAAGGGCGGAGGGGGAGGGATAAAAAGTAAAAATAAATAAATAAATAAATCTTTAAATTAAAAATAGATATGTATATTCCTATTTGCTTGAGTTCGCAGAAAGAAATTCAACAGGATACACCAGTAGCTAATAAAAGTGGTTACTTGGTTTGGGGATGGAATGCTGGGAGGGCAGAGAAGTGGCCTGAGGGTTAGACTTTTCAAGTGTGCTTTTGCACATGTATTTTTTGTTGTTGTTATTCTTTTAACCATGTGTCAGGAACTGCTCTAGGTGTTTAGGAAGTATCAGGAAAAAAAATTGCTCCTCAGGGAGCTTACAGTCTAGTGAGAGAAGAAGGTACAAACACATAAAAGTCAGTACATTGTATGGTACGTGAGAGGATCATACAGATTAAATAGGAGGCAAGGGTAAGGGACGGAAGGGAGTTGGGAGAGACACAGCCTTTGCAGCATGAAAGAAGGTGGTCAGGGTAGCCTCCCAGGGTGCAGCTGCACTAGGACTTGAAGGGGATGTGCGGCTTAGCCGTACGGGCCTCTGAGGGGAAAGCGTGCCAGGCAGAGGGAAGAGCTGAGCGGCGTCCTCAGCCAGGGGCGACTTGTGCCCTAGCGGACCTTTGGCAGAGTCTGGAGACATTTTTGCTTTCCGTAACTGGGCAAGGGGAGGGGTGCTACTGGCATTTAGAGTGCAGAGGCCAAGGGTGCTGAAAAACTCCCTACAGCACACAGGAGAGCCCCCAAAATATCAGGAAGGGCTGCCCCTGAGAAACCCTGAGCTAGAGCCAAGTCCGTGAGGTGGGAGAAGGCCAGGTTTGTTCAAGTAACAACAAGGCGACCCTGGCTAGAAGAGAAGTGAGCTGTGCTGCTTCAACCTTCTTTGGGTTGTTCAGCCAGCTACAGTTGAATCAAACGCTCGCGCAGCTTCCCATAGCAAACTCATCCTCACTGCGTGTCCTCCAATCCGTAAGAGTGGAGAGTCTTTTCCTAACTGTCCCATAGCTTGCAAGGCTACCTCTCTACAACTGAGTCCATACTTCAGAGTGTCACACGGAACTGTGCTAGTGCTTCATTCCTCCTTTCTAATACCAGATCCATTACAGATTGTAGGTTCACAAAGATTGCAGAAACCATTTCTCAGGGCTCTATTCAATTCTTAGTTAAGGATGGAGAAAAATCCAAAGAGGGAATATTACCATGTTAACAGGGTTCCTTGCATTAGGGAGCAAGTGGAAATGAGGAAGATGGAAGCAAATAAAAATAAGGGGCTAGAGCTGAAAGCTTTCTCAGGGAGAAAGCGGCACCCAGTGTCTTGCAGAAGGTACAGTGCAGAAGGGGTCACTTCTGGTCACCCCTGTCTGTTGCCTCAGGACGACAACGGGGCCCCCCGGCACATAGCCACATCCTGAACTTTCCCATCTTTTCCAGCTCCATTGCTACTGTTTTTCTCTTTAGTCACTACCTAGTAATTTCTCAATTAAAGCTGTTTGAACTAAACTGTCCCAAAACAGAATTGACTGACATGAGGACTGAAAAGTCAGTATTTCTAGGGTCAAAATACATACCAGTAGGTAGTAAAACATGCAGAATATCTGGTTAAGAGTGACTGGTTCAATTTGACTAGAATATCAGTCAGATATGGGGAAGCAGGGAGTAATAAAATTGGAAGCTGGAGTGATACTAAAATACTTAATAACTGATATTGTTAAATAAATTAATATATAAAACAATATATTTCAGACACCAAAAAAAATATATCCCCTTATAATCACTATATAAACTAAATTACTTAAGTGTGTGTGTAGAAGCATTATGGCAGAGTTGTTACAAAGCATGGGCTTAAGCTTCATATCAATCTGAGTTTGAATCCTGTCTCCATTAATTTTTATCAACTCTGAGACCTTAGGACAATTGTTTAATCACCCTGAGCCCCAATTTCTACAGCTATAAAATGGAGGTGCTATCAACCGCATAGAAATGGTGAGAGGATGAAGAATATAATTTATGTAAAATATAAGGCCTGGCAATAGAAAGAATTCGATAATGGCAGTTATTTTTAATGTAAAAATAATTTTTGCATTCTTTCTATGCCGACAAGACAATAAGCTTCTTAGTTATTTCCTATAACTTTGTCATTACCAGTATTTGCTTTTAACAATTATCTAGGTAAGTATGTCCTTTCTGAATTATCCATATAACTCTTTGGCTT
The DNA here is from genome assembly GCA_004027955.1 of Chaetophractus vellerosus. Lineage (NCBI taxonomy): Eukaryota > Metazoa > Chordata > Mammalia > Cingulata > Chlamyphoridae > Chaetophractus > Chaetophractus vellerosus. Next base: position 12,461 of record PVKH010023962.1, read on the forward strand.
TGGCTAGAAAGACCTGACTAAAAAGGAAGTTAGGAAGCACCTCACTGTGGGGCATCTCCAGTCAAGTGCCCAGTTAAGAGGTAAAGCACAGGACTGTCTAACACAGTGAACCCTATTGTAGACCATGGACTATAGTTAATAGGACAAGTATAAGAACGTTCTTCCATGAATTATAACAAACATATGATGCTAATATAAGGTGTTAATAATAGGGTGGTAAATAGAAAAAAATACACCTAATGTAAACTATGGATGATGGTTAGTAGTACTATTATAATAATTTTCATCAATTGTAACAAAAGTAGCTACTGTTTTTTTAAAAATTAGTACAATTACAAAAAAGTGCTACATTCAGTTGTAACAAATGTTCCACACCAGGGCAAGTTGGTGGTGGTGGGGTGGTGTGTGGGAATCCTATTTTTATGTACAACTTCTCTAATAAAATTTTTAAAAATTTAAGTTTAGTGTCCAGATCAGGCATAACGCAGAAAAATGTAAGTGTTCTATTTTCATACAAAGAGATAAATGAATGGAAAATAGAATATTTTTTTTTGGCCACTAGAAAAATGAAGTAAATATTGACAATATTGAAATTGAATTCAATATTTAATATTGAAATGAAGCAATCTCTAATCTTTTGTTAAAAGGAAAGAACAAGGTACAGAACAGCACTATAGGATAATTACATGTATCTTTACAATATATGCATATATGTATGTGTCGGACCCTGGCTCGGACTCTTGGGAGGGTGCTGTGTGACTTCAGGAAAGTTGCTTAACCTCTAGGTGCCTCGATTTCTCCACCTGTAAAATGGAGCTAGTTGTTCCATTTTCCACCTAATTCAGAGGATTGCTATAAAGATTCAAGGAGAAAATAAATATAAAATGCTTAAAACAAAGCCTGGCACATAGTATGTGCTCAGGAAACATTAGATATGATTGTTAGCTAGCCATAGAGCAAGGTGTGAGTTCCCTCCTGCTCACCTCTCTCCTGGTGGAGGAGCCACAGCACATTTTCTAAGGAAGGCCCACAGAGGACTGTTGTGTCGGGAGCTGACCTTCCTGGAGAGAAAGCACAGACGCCCCGGGAGGGCTGAGTGAGTGCCACCACTGCAGGAAAGTGTTCCAGGCAGCTGAGTCAGTGAGAGAGAAGACAACACTTGCACTTGATGGTCTCAGGTTCTTGAACTACACTAACAAATCAAGCAAGAAAATAAACTACTCCTAATGAAACAGAACATGAAAACGGTTTATCTGTGATTTTAAATATGCAGCT
>PVKH010023963.1:0-13736 GCA_004027955.1 Chaetophractus vellerosus
GAAGAGAGGGCAGGAAATGGACACAGAGTCATGCAGTGAATGAACACAGCGACAGCAAAAATGGGAAGGGGGGGTAAAAATGGATAAAAGTAAATAAATAAATCCTTTAAAAAAGTGTATAGTGGAGGAAGATATGGACTACAGTTAGTAGTAATACTTTGATGATGCTCTTTCATGATTTGTTAAGAAATGTTTCACAACAATGCAGGGTGAATGTGTGTGTGTGTGTGGGGGGTGATGTGTGGGAGCCCTGTATGGATGTTATGCATGTTTGTTTTGTAAGATCACGATATTCACTGAACACTTATAGTTTATGTATGTTCATGTATGAATGATATACTTAAAATAAATTGTTTAAAAAAATAAAATAAAAAAATATATATCAAAAAAAATTTGACAGCACGAAAACAAATTCTAATAAATTTTAAAGGGTTGAAAAAAAGCAAAAACTTTTAAAAGTATATGAAAGATAAGAAATGTGAGAAGAAATTGATGAGTCTGGACTTCCTTTGTCAGGAAAAAGAAGGCTGAGATTTAGATTGGTTTGATACTGATTATAGATTAGTGCACTAATACAACCTTTCTGCTGCTCTCTAGTCTCTGGGTGCCTTAAAATCCCTTTTCTCCAATACCACATGCTCTTGATTTCTTTAGCTTAATAGTAGTTCTGGAAATCAGGTAGTTGTGTGTTCCCAAACCCAAATTTTAAGTAGACCTTTTGCTAAGGTCAATTCATTTGAACCCCTGGGGCGAAATCTGTTTTCTGTCAGGCCCCTCCCTCACTGATACAAGGAGAGTGGCAGTGCTTTTTCTCAACACGTAGGTATGCTGTTGGGAGTCTCAGTAAACCTAGCCATTATGCCTAGCAAAGGCCTTAAAGCACAATCTTTGACCACAATCTCCCTTCCCCCATCTATACTTAAAATCTACAAATATTCTTTCTAGCTGTAGTTCTCTCTGCTTTGTTTAGACAAATTACTTTAACTTATTTGCATGTCATTTGACTCCATTCCTTTGGGTCGTGCAAGCTTTTTCCTAATTTTGTTTTTTGAGTCCCTTTTGAGAATGCAGATACTTTGGCAAAGGATGTACCCTAAACTGCTTTTAGTTGCACTGGGTGATCTATTCAGCGATACAATCAGTTGAGCAAGATTTTGGTTTAGAAAACACGGGAGCTAGGGTGATGGCAAATTGCAGAGGGGAGGGAGCAGTGAGTCAGTAAGGAAGATGGGGAGAGAGACTACAAAGCTAATGTTTCCCTCTTGATAGTTTTACTGGGAACAACCTTATGGAAATCTAAATCCTTTCCCCTAAAGTTTCTCTCAATTCCCAGAGAGCTTATATTCTTAAGATTATTTCTGTTCCCAAGCTCATGTATTTTCTAAATTTCCTCAATTATGGATGATCTTTCTATACCAGTAAAGTCTGTTTTGTATTCATTGACTTAGATGTAAAATTCATCTCCTTTTTCAATTTCCACATTTATAAAAGCCCACTCACTTAAAGCAAAGAGTTGACTTTCCTCTAGATTTAAGTGCGAGTGGGAAATACGGAGGAAGGAGACAAAGGATGTGTGTCCATTACAGCAATACAATAGCTTCCAAAAAAAACAGCAGCAGTGGTCACTTTCCATTGCATATCCTGGCCTTGTACTATGTTGTGGCTCTTTCTCTCCCTCTCTCTTCTATGTCCCTTCCAATTTTTCTCTCATTCTCCCTTTCAGATGGAGTGCATAGCAGTGGAGCCTTTGGAGCCAGACAACTGAGATCCAATATTTGCCTTATCACGTGTTAGCTGTATGGCATATATAAATTACTTAAACCTTCTAATGCCTGTTATCTCATCAGTAAAATAATCAGGATAAAATTCTCTCTTCCATAAAATTGTCATGAATATTAGAGGAGTGTGGTGGAAGCTGTGGTGTGATGCTCACGTTTCCTTGGGATCCTCCTGCTCGTTTTCCCCATTTCCAGGAGTGCTGACTGCTGAAGATCTATAGCTGAGTTCCTCCCCAGGCACTGCTCCTTTCATAAGAGGGTCTTTTGCTCGTGGTTATACTCTTGCCAGGGACTGCTTATACCCAAAGATGAGTTGATGTGGAGGTTCAAAGTCTGCCTCAATTTGGGACAACTCTGAAGGGCTCCAGAAAGGCTCTAGAACTTCTTGTGAGATCAACTCAGGCTTGTGTTGCAATTGTATCACAGTTCAGCTTCTCACTTTGCCAGGCCTCACTCCCTCAGAGGTGTTTCCACAAGCATTCTCCAATAAACCTCCTGAAAATTTCTGGCTCAGAGTCTGTTTCCTGAGAAACCCAATATAAGAGAAGTTGATTAAAAGAATCCATACTAGGTACCCAATAAAATGATATTATTGCTTGGAGGAGTAAGATCATTTATTTGAGATTTTCCAGAATATTCCTACAGCTAGGGATACCACACAAGGAATTCTCACTAATAGTTTGAACCATGGATAGTGAGAATAAAGTTATCCTTAATTTTGACAAAGGGAGAATGGTTTTTGTTTGATTTTTTTAAATGTTATTATGTTGGAACGTATTCAAATTAGCCTGCTCCAATAAAAGCAGAATCTTGTCACTTCGTGTAGCCGTTTGATGTAATTATGAATTCCAAAAACCGATATTGAATCATGCTTGTAAACTGATCTGTTACTCTGGGCATGATTAAGTTATGATTTGGGCATTGACTGGGCCACTTCAGTAGGGTATTGAGCCCCACCCCTTGGTGGGTGGGGGAATCGAATATAAAAGGCAAGGCAAAGCACAGTGGGAGCAGATTTGAGAAGCAGTATTTTTTGAGAAGCAGTTCTGATGTTGGAGAGAATGCCCCAGGAGAAGAGAAGTGAGCCGTTCATCTGATAGTCTACAGCTGACCTTGTGGAGGAAGCGGAAGAGCCAAGGCTGGAGAAATGCAGCCCCGGGAAGAGAGGAACCCAAGAAGCCTGAACCCTGGCAAAGGTTGGCAGATGTCCTGCTCCAACACGTGGCAATGGATTTTGGTGAGGGAAGAAACTTATGCTTTGTGGCCTGGTAACTGTAAGCCTCTACCCCAAATAAATACCCTTTATAAAAACCAACCGATCATTGGTATTTGCATTAGCATCCCTTTGGCTGACTAACACACTTAGTAATATACTATCACCTGGCATTCTTGGGTACCTAATTTTGTGGTCTCTATATATTTAATTAATGATCCAAACTGTTAAAGGTGCTGACAGTTTATAGCCCTGTAAGATTAGAAATTAACCTGTAAAAAGCTAACGTTATTAATTTATAGACCAAAAGAGAAGTTAATGTCACAGGGGTTAAGGTTTTATTAACCTGTAGAAAGTTAATCAGTCTTACATCTAATTTTGCAATCTTTCTAGGCATTTCTTTCCTGAATGCCTATTATAAATCTCAATTTCTTATACATATCCTGAGTTTACATTTGTCTTTCCTGTTGGTTACTTCATTAATGTGTTAAGTAAAACTTTGTCAGATGCACACTTTGTATGTGTAGGACAATGTTGCTTTTAACAGAGGTTTACCATTGGGATATGTTTCTATTTTAGGATTATTGGTTTCTGAAGGGCAGCATTATGGTAGGAAGGTACCCACAGTTTCATGGGGGCAATTGGAAAAGATATCTCAATATTTTTTGATTAGCTTACCCCCATCATACTTTGGGTTTTGTTTTGAAGTATGATTACTTTTTCTCCATTCCCAAGGATCACTTTTCCCTTCAAAGAATACCTTAGGGAGAAGCATGTAATTACTGAAAGAATCCCAGTTAAGACATCTCATCTTGTTTTATAATGAGGTCTATTGCCATATCCCAACGCTAAGCTCATACTAGCCTTGCCTTATAGATGTAGTTATGATGAATTATGCTTGGAAAAGAAATCTTGGTTAACAGATGAGTTCACAAGTTCTCAGAAGGGGCATTTAGCAGTCAATCTTCTTTACAGATTTAAAGAAATGCCTTTCTGGTATTGCATTTATATGCATGAATATAATTAATTAAATAATTCCAATGACACTTGGATTGCGTATTTTTAAATGTTGGTAAATTTGTTTAAAGGGAGAATGTGGTGCTTTTTAACTTTATAGCAGGAAAGTAGGCAAGGCAGGGAGATGAATGATTTTGTTGGCAATCATGGAATTATTTAGCCTGACCAGAAGAAGAATCTTCTGTTTGAATAACCCCTTTGAACTGCCAACACAGAGTAGAAGCTTGTTAAATGTTCACTGAATGAAGAGAAGTGTCTAGGGAACTTGGAGTATTTAAGAGCAATCAAATAAAAAGCCCATATTTATTCAGAGATTTATCATGTGCCTAACTGTTTCAGTTTGCTAGGCTGCAGAAAGCAGATACCATAAAATGGATTGGCTTTTTTAGCTTTATTAGCAAAATGGGAGTTTATGAGCTTACAAGCTTACAGTTTTGATGCTGAGAGAATGTGCAAATCAAGGTGATGCTTTCTTCCTGAAGACCAGCTGCCAGTGATTCTTGGCTCCTCTGCCATATGGCAAGGCACAAGGTGGTGTCTGCTGGTCCCTCCCTTCTTTTTCGCATTTGATTGGTTTCAACTTTTTCTTTCCTCACTTTCTCTTTCTTTGTCTGAATTTCATTCTCTTATAAAGGATTCCAGTCAGAAGATTAAGACCTACCCTGAGCCATGCCTTAACTGAAGTAACCTCATCAATCAGTCTTACTTACAATAGGTTTATACCCACAAGAGTAGATTAACTTTAAGAACATGATTTTTCTGGGGTACATACAATTCCAAACCACCGTACTGTACTAGCTTTGGTTAGATGAGGTGGGGCATCTGTGTAAGAGCATAATATTATCAGTAACCATTTATTGTGCTTACTATGTGCCATGCATTCTGCACACATTTTTTAAAATTCTCTCAACTTCTCTGAATAGGGTGCTATTGTTCTTATTTTACTTATAAGGAAACTGAGGCTAAGAGAAGTCAATCATCTTGACCACATTAAATACTAAGGTAAGGAGCGTTCTTACCCTCTGTACTCTAATGACTCCCAAACACAGCCTCTCTCTAGTTAAAAGCTTACATTCTTATTGTATAGATAAAATATTTATAATTGAAGCAATTGGAAGATTAGACAGTATAGTAAAAGGCTAATTGTGTGGTATGTCCCTTTCTCTCTCTACATATGTGTGTGCTGTCAGCATATCATAAAAGTGTGGTTGTGTAATGGTTAAGTATATATAATCTGAAATTAGGTGCCTGAATTCAAACCTCACTTGGATCACTCCTTTCTGGGTGACCTTGGACATGTAGCGTAAACATTTTGTGCTATAATTTCTTTATTATAAAATAGGGATAATAAAAGCACCTTACTCATTGTTGTAAAACTTAAAACAGGCAGAATGAGTCAGTGCCCGGCAGAATGTGTTTCCTGCTAGAATATAAACGTCACAAAGGCAGTGATTTATGTCCATTTTTCTCATTCATGTTTCCTACATATCTAGAACTTTGCTTGGCATAAAATAGACTTTCAATAAATGCATTGTTGAATAAATGAATGTATTTCAAGATGTAAATGACTGAGATTAATCACATTAGCAGACATGATGAAGTAGTCCTAAGCTTGCCACATATATGCAGAACAGAGGTTTTCACCTCAGGATACACATAACACCTGAGGGGCTTTTTAATATACTGATTCTCCACCTCCACTGCAGGCACAGGTCTCCAAAGCTGCTGGGGAATCACAGCTACAAATACCTCTATTATTCTTAATACAGGCACAAATCCAAATACCAAAATACAGAGTTAGGATCTACGCTTAAATAATTACAGAAAGTTAGTTCCCCTACATAAATCTTGGCTGGAATATTTGAAATTGGTGTGGGGTTTTGGGCAATTTTTACTGTATGGACTATCATTATCAATGCAGGCAGTTTGTCTAGATCAACCAAAAAGCATTGCAGACTGCTCTGAATGTAAACTTAGTGCCTACACAGCGTATAGGGGGAAAACACACCAACATAAGTACAATGGTTAAGATCTCTCTTTTGGCACTTGGGAAATTAAAATGAAGTATAGGGCAACTTTTTAGACAGTTGACCCCGATTCTGATTCTCTGGTCCTGCTCCACCAGCAGGCTGGATACTAAGATCTCTCTTTTATCACATGTAAAATCACTTGAGATTGACTTGGCAAGATGGGGTTGAATAGAATATGGGACCCATTTAAATATTTAGTCAGAGTGTAATCAGAGATAATTGAGAGAAATATGCAGAATGGGCAATTTGTTAGGGGGTATTCTGGCTAAGCAACCACTATTTAAAAAATATTTTGCTATAATTCTTTTTCAATTCTGCTGATGAGTATATGCTGAATGTTTTCTTCAATAAATAAATTGTAAAAATATTAAAACCTATTTACCCCTTGCAAATGTTGCAGCACTAGGAATCCATTCTAATGACCACAGTGCCATTCTGGTATCTCCTAGGCTTCTTTGCACTGGATTCTACCTCTGTTGCCTTTATCTTTAAAGAGCTGCTTTGAAGGATTTCTGGTCCTCTCAAGGAAGAATATCACTGAAATGTTAAGGCCTGGGATAATAATTCAAATCATCCTAATCAGATTTTTCAACCCTTGATCTAATCAGCAAGCTGTTATGCTTGGCTTCTTGGTCAAGCTCATTCATTAACTCAGAGGACATTTATTGAATATGTGCTGTGTCTGCCCCTGGGTTAGTATGTAATAAGATTAATAGATGAATTGAGCCCTGTCCTTTAGGAGTTTATAGTCTTATTGAATGAAGTGAAGGAAATAATAGAATGCTATTTAAAATGTATGATGGCTTTTATACTTTAAATATGTTAGAGGTCTTTCATGTCAGGTAATTGGCGTGCACTGTGACTTCATGCTCTTGAAACTGTGCATTATAGAACATTTTCTTTGCCTATCTACTTCACAGTTAATATTGCAGTTCTCCTTTTAAAAGATTCTTTCGTGATTATAGTCATCCCCTACAAAGTGCTGTTGTGAAATTAATGGAAAGAATCATTGGTATTTCAGGTTTTCCAGGCTATGGGCTTCGGAGGGTTCTGAGTAGGAGGAAAAATTGAGAAGTAGAAAATGTATTGGTTTTTTTATTGGAGCAAATTGTAGTATAAAGCCCCCTGCTCCCCCACCCTCCCACACATGAAGTTCTATCAGACTCTTAAATATTGTCTTCCACAACCAAGACAAATCCAAATAGCAAAATAATTTGCACTAATTTTATTTGAGGCCTGAGAAACAATCAAATTGCTTTCTTATTTTGGAAGAGAATGTGTGTGTATTTGTATATATATATATGTGTGTGTATATATATATGTATGTATGAGCTGTCAGAAGAAAAAGAATTTTCTTCCATGGTTATTTAGGAGAATGGAAAGCTGTAATCAAAAGCACCCCTTCCCCCAGTGCCTGTAATTATTTTTCCTATTCTCTTTCTTATGTAATATCCTTTTGTAAGACCTTTTTATGGTTACGAACTGGCAGCCACTTTGATGTTTCTTACTTATTTTTCCTCTTAATTAATGTTTATATGTGTAGTAGATATACAATTTTCTTCTAATAATGTTATATAAAACCAACCTTAAATTTGCATCCACAATGAGGAATAAATAATCAACAGTAGCACTCATTTAAACGTTTCTATTCATAGGCTAGAAAAGAGTATAATTTGACTGTATCTCCATTGCAGGGCTTAGCCAGGGTTGAATGCTTGTACATATCTTATAACCACATTCTCTTCCATAGACACGTACATTCCTTGCATCTTAATTTGATTATTTGAGTAATTTGCCCCTCCTGGCAGTCTTAATTAGGAAGAGCAATCAGCTTGTAATAGAGTCTACAGCTTCTGAAAAGTTAAAATAATTTGTTCTGTGGTTTTCACTGGTGCCTAACAGTAGCATTTTATTTCCTTTTTTCTCCTGATCACAACTGTCTGGTGCTGTTCATGAAAAGATGAAAGATTCATGTTTTTCTCACTCACCCAAGATTCAGTTATTCTTTAACTGTTCTAACTAAAGCTTTGTGATGAAGCACTTTTTGGTTTGTTTTTTTTTTTTTTTTTTGGTCAGAACACTTAAATGTAGGTTATGGTGACTGTTATGGAAACAAAGGTTGAAACTAAGATTCCAACCACACGGAGTTCTGGCTTTCTTTGATGAAAACTGTGACTCAGAATCACCATACAGATCCCTTCAAAAGGGGAGAAAAGTCCTACCAAAAAATGCTAGAGGATTTCTTTATAGTTAGATGGAGGAGAAAGGTTGGGGGATGGAGAATACTCATGTTAGAAACATCCACTGTTCTTTCCTTATTACTCAGTGATACGGGATATACTTTGGGGTGAGGGGCCAAAATTGATGTTGTTAATTATTTGCCTTGATGAAAGTGAGGAAAGAGAATGGTGTGTCATCAGGCTGTCTTCATCCTTGTAATGACTCTTTGGGGGATTATATAAAGCTAGTACATTGCTTGCTGCCCAGTGGGAGCATTTGAAAGTAGGCTACCAGCAAGCTTGATATGATCACTTCCCCCTAATGAAGACCTATCCACTATTTCTGGGACTTCCTGTGTAAGAATATAAGAGAGCAAAAAAACAGGGCTGGATAGTGACTGAGCTCTAAGACATACTTGGTAATTGATAAGATGGCTGTACAACTTAGGATTCTTTTCTGGAAAATATTCAGACTTCCCTTTGGTTTGGGGGGCCACTTTTTATTATACTCAATTTTACAAATTCCATCTCTGAATGGAGTGAGCAGAGGTTAATGGACAAGACAGAGAGATATCTGCCTTTTAGGGTGCAATAAAGCTTTTAGATTCCACTCTAGTTTAAAAAGAAATAGCCTTTTCCCTTACTCCTTCTTTCTCAGGCAAGTTCCTTTTCCTTCAGTGGCTCAATCATCATGGAATGAACCATACAAATGTCTACCACTCCTTCTTTCTCCCCCATTTCACTGTCTGTAGACCTTGTTGGAAGTGAAATTTCCTTCCTTTCCTTGTTCCTCTGTATAGTGAGATAGGTGAAGGAATCTGAGGGTCTGAGCCTCCCTGGGATCGGGTATGTCTACAGGTCCAGTGTCAGAGCTAGCAGATTCTTACCACAAGTTCGTGTCGTATGAGACAAGCTGCAAAGAGCCAACGGAGATTAAGAGTCAAGTTTCTTATGTTTTCCTTTTGGGCTCTCCCAAACTTATTTGTACCAACACAGAAAATGTTGAAAACTTTAGCACATAGAAAGAAACACGTGAGGAAAGTGTGTAATGCAAATTCCTATGCCTCCCCCTCAGATTGATTCAGGGCTCAGAACTGCAGCTTGAGAAGATCCACCTGACTCTAATTCAATAATCCTCAGACCACACTTACATAAACCATGGAGACTAAGACCCTGTCCCTTCCAGGGAACCACTAAGTTAATTTAACACACAAATCAACACTAAAACATAAGCTCAAGGTCCTTTTCTGACATATTTGATGGGGCTGTTCAGAAATTGAACTTCTGTTATTCGTGATGAAGACACAAGATCTCCTTTTCTCTCCATTGTGCTCTTCTCTCTCCTCCCTTCTCTTTGCACAGCAATGGCTGTATTTGTTTTTAGAGTAAATGCTTTTATTTCTTATCTTTGCAGGCCAAGGTCCGGGATGGCTATCTCAACCTCACCTTATTTATTCCATCCTTTCTGACCTGAATTTTGTTATTTATCACCCAACAAACCTAAAATTTAACCAGTGTGTCTTGGCTTTCTTTTACTATGGACCTTAAGATGTTGGTCAGTTAGGATTTGCAGTTTCTTGGCAGACACAAGTCAGTCTTTTACCATTTAGAATCTCAGGCTATCTGTTGTAAATCCTCTGCTGGGTCAGGAAGGATGCTCTTGAGAGGAACAAGAGTGAACTTTGAGCTGTAACCAAGTTTGGAAAATATTTTGCTGTGAAATGGAGGGATTTTCATGGAAGACCTCAATGAGCCTGCTTTTCATGATTTTAAAATTGTCCAGGTATTGTGACTGTCCCGAGCCCTCGTTCCTTTTCTGTAAATGGAGAGGCTTGCATTTCTGTCTTCTACCCTGAATAGAGGTTTGCATTTTAATTTCAGGCCTTTGAGCAATATTTCCCCAAAGTGGTCCCCTCGATCTCCTTATATTTTGAGACCTGCCACTGTTTATGTTCACCGTGTACTTTAGATAGGGCATTCCATCACACGTGTAAAGATTTTCAGATGTGTAAGACTAACTCAAACTTCGTTTCTATCCCATGAGAAATGCTGAGCTCTCTGTTACTTTCTGATGTTGGTTTTCCTTGTATTTCTTTCTCCTTGCTGCAGGAAAGCAATCTCCCGGACTGGCCTTCAACACTTGGCTCCTGCACATCCCCTCAGCCTCCCTATGGCAAATGGTCCAGCGAAGGAGCCCAGAGCGACTCTGGACTGGAGTGTAGGTTTCAGCTTTTGCTCTTTTTTTGACATTCCAGGCACTTCATGTACTCCTGTTCTTTATATTCCCTCCCCAGCTGAAAGGTAATGGCTCTTGTATCAGCCAGTTGGGTATATTAGCAGATTGATTACATTTTAACCAAAACACATTCACAAAAGCTATTAATTTAATTTAAAGTTTATAGTATGAAATTCCTAAGTCAATTAGAAAACATTTATTGAGTGTCATCAACAAGTCAAATTTTTGGCAGAAGAAATCTTTGATTGTGGAATGAAAGGCTCAGTCCCTTCCTGAATTTAAAGGAATTTAAATCATCAGCTTAAAAATTCTTTTCTTCCCACATGAAATACTGAAGAGAATGGAATGGTGGAAGAAAGGAGAGATTTATTTTTTAGCAAATATGCCATGATTTAACTCCCTTCTCCCTCTACTCTAGCACATACTTATTCACATCCTTATTTTATATCCTGAACACATGCCAGTAACTGCTGCTTGTGTTTATGAGTACCTGGCAAAGTACTGCATTTAACTGAAATGCAACTTCTTCTTTGATGGCAGTGTTGTCGTACTGAGAGTGCCCAGATACCAGCAAACATGAGAAGTAGTGTTCAGGGTGAATGCTCCTTCCCTGGACTTCCTCTTTATTTCAGGACAATTATTTGATAAACTCTTAAATCATAATAAAGTGTAGAATATATTTAGACCAGGGTTTACCTCCAGTGTATACATAATTAAAAAGAATTAAATGTACAAACAAACAGATCAATAAAATCAAACAGGGGCATGCAAGGACCAATGATGAGAGTGTGTCATGAATCAAGCACCCAACAACATCAGTTTAATATTCAGATGGCCCAAAGAATTCTCTGATCTAAATTTGCAGGGACCTATTGGAGACATTAATGAGATATAGTTAAAAACATTTGTTTAGGACATTCATTATCCTTTTTCTTCCCCTTGTGTGATATTAGTCAAGTCATTTGATTTCTTTCAGTTTCAGTGTCATCTGTAAGTGGTTGTTATTAGGACCAAATGTGGCAGTGTGTGTGAAAGTTCTTTATATATTGTGCAGCCATGTGCACATTCATTTATTCAGAAATAAATAATAGATGAATCCAATAATTAATTGAGCATATAATGAATATCTATTCTGTGCTAGAACCTCCTATGCTAGTTCCTTGGGATCCAGAATCTGTTAAGATACAGATTCTCCAATCAAGGATCTTATAGTCCAGTGGGGAACAGAAAATAAGCGAACAGTTAAAAATACCGGGTGGTGGTACCTAGAGTAGAGGGGTGCAGAGGTGTCACTGGAATGTGAGGAAGGACATCTGTAATGGTTTGACAGTTTTATGTAATTATGAATTCCAAAAATACAAATTGAATCATGCTTGTAGACTGATCTCCTAATCTGGGCGTGATTGAAGGATTAACTGCCACGTCAGTGGGACGTTGAGCCCCACCCCTTGGTGGGTGTGGTCTCAAGTATAAAAGGCCAGACAAAAGACAGAAGGAAGCAAATTTGGAGAAGCAGATTTTTGAGATGGAGTACTGATGTTGGAGTGAGCCATTCTCCTGATAGTCTACAGCTGTCTACAGCTGGCCTTGTGGAGAGCCGCAAAGCATAGAGAGCCTCATGGTCTACAGCTGAACTTGTGGAGGAAACAGAAGCTAAGCCCAGAGAGAAATGCAGCCCCAGGAACAGAGGAACCCAGGAGCCTGAACCCTGAAGATGTCTGCAGCTGTCTTGCTCCAACACGTGGATTTTGGTGAGGGAAGAAATTTATGCTTTGTGGCTTGGTAACTGTAAGTTTCTACCCCAAATAAATACCCTTTATAAAGACCGGCCAATTTTTGGCATATTTCAAAAGGCACCCCTGTAGCTGACTAATACAGAATTGGTACTGGGAGTGGGGTGAGTGCTTTTTGCAAGTACCAAAATGGTGGAACAGTTTTATAAGTGGATAAGGGGTATTTTTTTGAGGAATTGTGAAATGCTTGATGGAAAAGGCCTAGATCACTTTAATGAGACTGTTGATAGTAATATGGACACTAAAGAGACTTTCTATGATGCCTTAGAAGTTAATGATGAAACTATTATTGGAAACTGGAGGAAAGGCAATGCATGTTTTAAAGTTGCAGAGAACTTAGCAAGATTAATTCCTAGTGTTATAGGGAAGACAGAATTTGAAAATGGCGAACCTGAGCATTTAGCTGAAGTACTTTCCAAAGTAAACCCGGAGAATGTGGCTTGGCTTCTCCTTGTAGCTTATAGCAAAATGCTAGATGAAAGAAATACACTAAGGACTGACCTTTTGGGCACAAAGAACACAGAAACTGATTCCGGAACTTCCAACTTTCTGGAAATCAAGTTTCCAAAACAAAGTGCCCCATTTGAAGATTTAGCTAAACCTGGAAATTGTAAATCAGAATTGAAGATGGAGTTATCTAGGAAAGACTTGTGGAAAGTCTTACTATCTGATGGCTTGGACCCCTGCTTCCTGCATGCTAAACCAACAAAGTTTTTGAGAAAGCTATATGAACAAAACCACTGTTCACTTGAACTTAAAAGAAAATGGAAAGGAGACATGGAAGGAGAAACAGCTTTAAGGAGAAAAACATGGAAGCTGAGATCCTGAATTGAGACATCGCTTTGGGCCAAGAGAGTAGCCCCACCCATTTGTCCAGAGAGGGTGAGTTTGCCTGGGAGGTTGAAGTGGGTGGATGTTCCCATCTGATGTTCTGGAAGCGTTTTGCCTCCCCAGGGTGCAGAGAGGGTGAGTTTGACCCAACAGTTGAAGAGGGTGGATGTTCCCACCCAATGTTTGGGAAGAGTCTTGCTGCTCCAAGGTACAGGGAGGGTGGAGCATATTCCTCAAAGATTAGGGCAGTTAAGGTCAGCACCCCATAGGTCTGAGAGAGGTGCTCCTGTCCCCCATGGATTAGGGAAGGCCAGGTGGTCAACTCATTGCTCTGAGAGTTTGAGCCTGTGTGCTGAAGGTTAGAGAAGGCCAGGTGGTCAACTCGTTGCTCTGAGATAGTTGAGCCTGTATGCCAAAGGTTAGGGGGAATGTTGTCTCCCACCTCACTGTACTAGCTGTGCTAAGGCTCTAACCCAAAGATTGGGTAAGGTGGGGCAATCACCCCAACCCTCTTGGAGTGTGAAGTCTGGAGCTTGGTCAACACCCAGATGCTTGATGAAGGTGGAACCAAGAAAATGGCTGTTGGGCAAGCCTGTGGAAAGGGAGGGTTCCCATGTGG
>PVKH010023964.1:0-13734 GCA_004027955.1 Chaetophractus vellerosus
GGGTTCAATTACTGGGTAGTAGCTATGTGATCTTGAAAAAATGACTTTGGGCAAATTGCTGCACTTTCCTATTTAGGAAAATGAGGTTTCTTAATCTGCAAAACAGGGATAATAATGATACTTAAATCCTATAGTAGTTGTGAGGGGTTAAATGAGAGAGTTTATGTAAAGTGCATAGCTCAGTGTCTGGCACATAGGGTGTGCTCAATAAATGTCACCCAATGTCATTATTAATATCAATATTATTATCATCCCGTGTATCAGACACCATGTCAGCTCTGCTTACCTTATCTGTCTTATTCCATCCACCCCTCTCTCTGTACCTACCACCCCTGACAGCCCAGTTCTGCACATGCAACCCAGAAGTGCACTGCAGTGAACCCCGTAAGTGTCAAAGTCTTGGCCCTTTCTCCCTCCTTGTTAGAGGGACCCGAGACACATTTCTTTAGGCCCCTCATGGGGTCCTATGGGAAAGCACAACTAGTTGTCCACAGCAATGGCCAACGCAAAACACACCCTCTTCCCCTTCTTTGAATCTCGTGCTCCTCTTTGGGATCACACTCACTAATAAAGTCTTCAGGCATAAGCCTTGCTCTCGGGAATTCGGGCTAAGACACCTGATAGAAACTCTTTGTGGTGTCCTACTGCAGGGCCAAACAGATCTTCATATATGGCCCCAGCTGACCTTTCCACCCAACCTTCTCAGTCCATATGGAGCTTGGCCTCTTCTAGCTACACTCAACTGGTCACCCTTTCTGAGACTCTCTGGACACAAAGACCTCATTTGCAAATGATGCAAATGGGTCCCTTCCTGCCCTTCAAATTCTATAAGAAAGCCAATTTTCACCCTCCCGTGAATTACTTTTATAACCCTTCTTGGAGATAAGTTATCATCTCAATATAATTCTGAATAAGTAAATAGTCTGGGCAAATAAGGAAAGATGAAAATATCCCAGGTTTGCAAAGAAAGGAGAAAGAAAATCACAGAGTACTTCAGAAAGTTTCTAACTTAGCACTCTGAGAAGTATATAGGAAAAGTTAACAGATGTACAGTTGGCCAATCCCAGATTTTAATTAAAACCCATCTTTTATTGGTCAAAACACGACTAGTATGGCAGCCAAGCCGTAAGAGAGCTGGACGAACACACATGCTCTCACATACATATACACAAACACACACTTTTTAACATTCTGTTATTTTATACTGTGTGGAAGCAGCAGGATGTGGATTCAAATGGATTTTTCATGTATTTCTCTTGGCATTACGGCCATATTTAATGTAATATCCAGTAAAGTAGAAATTTTTAATTAAGTTTATGGCCTGACCATCTGTATTTGTTTGGAATTTCTGTCTCTTCAAAGCAAAAATGTGAACCTGGCTTCAGACCTGGAAATATCGTAGACTGCAACCAAATACATGATCAACAAACTGTGAATATGTGGTGTAAAATCAACAGACGCAAATTTTAAAAAAAGATTATAAGAGCTTATTACCCAAATATCACAAAACACCTGGGTATTAATTATATAGTCACTAATTTATTCTGGCATGCTTCAGCGGACAGAAAAGGGAAATTATATATATTTTCAAGGGAGGCAAAGTCTCAGCATTAACAAACTGCCAAAGACTCAGTTAAATTTGTTTTACATATTTATGTGGAGTTTGATGATGCTATTTTGCTTTTAATCTTCACTTCTTGCATTTTATAAATGGATAAAACATACGTGCTATCTGTATTCAAATATTTTAGTTCATCATGTAGGTTCTTTTACTTTAAATCAAGACAAATTCACTAATTTACACCAAATAAGGACAGGGGATGGGGTCAATATAAATTAATGAAAAGTATTTGTATCTACTTGGAAGTAAGAACAAAACACTTTCTTTGGAAATATTCAGTAGTATAGACATAAATAACTTAGACCTGCAGTCTCTTGCCTGTCCTTTGGGGGGACTAAATGAGCTGCCCATGTTTCACTTGGCATTCTCTATGAAAAGTTTGTTAGGGAAACTAAAAGCATAAATAGATGTTCAGCTTAAATCAGCATCTGGATGGAAACCCTGAAACAGCATTGACAACTTCCTAGGAAATTCTTATGAAGACCCAGAAGACAAAAATTCACAATACCACGAACCATGATCATCAACCCACTGCCAGAATCTGGTAGGGCTTCCCAGCTCTTGCCTCTAGAAAAAGAGCTAGACTGCCTACCTAGATAGAAATCCATTCAACCTTTCACCACTATCTTGCCACTCACATACCAGTCTCAGGCTAAGCAGAACAAAGAAACGCTGTTGTAGTATACAATGCTGCTTTTTGAGGCAGCCTGGGCCCTATCTTTCCTACTAAATTTTCCCACCTTCCAAACTAATTCCCTTCTCCCAAATTTGTCCACTATATATGTTCATATATTCACTTGATTAATATGTATTGCATGCTTATTTTGTGTCTGGCCCTGTTCTAGAAGCTAGGGATATTGCAGTGAAAAAAAAAAATTCCTGCTCTTATGAATCTTACATTCAAGCTGGACATGTATCAGCTTCAAATCCATTTAGAGACTGACACTCTTGAGAAAACTACTTGACAGGAGGAAGGAACAGGGCTTGAGGATGACCTTTCACCTTGGGAGGTCTAAGCCCCCACAGGTAAGTGCTATATAAGAAGAGGAAAATCCTGTGTTTTTTTGTGTATTCCATCCATTCAGAGTGACAAATAATCAGGAAGTGGGGTAGAGAAAAGGTCTCATTACAGTCCGGCAATGCAGAACTAGATAAAAACCTGCTAGGCACAGGGAATTGGGTGGGAGCTGTGTGCATCCATCTCCAGTTCAGCAATGGGTGAGAGAATGGATGCCATTAGCAGCCAGGAAGAGCAAGTAGGAGGCCAAGGGCAGTGCCCACATCCCTGGTGCTGGTAAGCTGGGGATCTAGATAGTGCTTCCCTTGTTAGAAGGCTGGTACCAAACAAAATTCAAAAACAAGAATAACCACATGGAGCTTATGAAAAACCACTGCAGATCAAGGGAAAAGGAATATCATCCCAACGATGTTTAACAAGAGAACTCCTCTGAGAATAATTTAATTTATTCGTTGGAGAAATGTTTAGAGAAATTATTTAGATTCTAAGTGGTTTTAAAATGGCTATGTATTCTTCGACACGCCTCCATCAAAAGATGGAATCTAATTCCCCACCCCCTGAATATGAGTTAGCCTTAGTGACTTGCTTCTGATTAATAGAATATGGCAGAAATGACACAATGTGGCTGCCAGAGCTGGGTTAGAAAAGCAATATAGCTGTCACTTGGCTTTCACTGTTGGGACATTCACCCTTGGAACCCAGACTCTAAGTTGTAAGGAAGTCCAGGCCACATGTGGATGTTCCAGACAAAAGCCTCAGCTAAGGCCCCAGCTGACAGCTAGCAACAGCCATGAGACATATGGGCGAAAAAGCCTCCAGTGATTCCAGCCCCTAGCCTTCAAACCACCCTACTTGACTCTCAGTGGAGTGGAGATGTGCTATCCCCATTGAACCCTGTCCAAATCAGATTTGTGCGCAAATGTTTAATGCCACTAGGTTTGAGGATAGTTTATTATGTAGCGAGAGATAGTTTCCTTAACAGAGTGCAAGAGGCCTATTCTCTAAGGGAAAATTATAAGGAGCCACAGAGATGTGAAAAGAAAGATGAATGAGATGAAGCACAATTAGAAGGAAAATAAAAATCTAACTGTGTAATTTAACACTATCATAGATCAAGGGAGAAAAGAATTGGCACTAAAGAAATTAGAATCAATGTTGTGAAGGATAAGCTTGAGGTAAGCTCCCAGAATCTAGTAAGCAAAGAACCAATGAAAATGACAAAAAGAAATGTGACAGATACAGAGTACAGAAATCAGAGTTAAGAAAAAGATCTGAGGACTCACTAAATTTCAGGTAAAATTAAAGAAAGTCCACATGAATATTTATGTTCCAGGGACTAACTCTTCCCACTACAATAACATGTGCAGAAATATAGATTCGTTTTTAAACTATATATAACTGTTGAGCGACAAAATATATAATATAGATATTGGGTTATAACCCAAATTATAAAATAAATATACATGAGTTCGTAGTGATATGAATGAATGACTGGATAAATAAATGAGGAAGTAGAGACAAGTCTTCCTTACAGAAAAATTCCAAATAATATATGTAGATACTCCCTTCTCCAGGAGGTGGAGCTTCATCCCCTTCCCCCAGGTGAGTGTGGGCTGGACACAGTGACTCGCCTCCAGAGACTAGAGTGTGGCAGGGAAAAATAGTAGCTTTACAGTGAAGAAAGCTGACAAACACTGCCGTGACTAAGTGATCAGGTTAATTAACATCACCAGTGATGTCCATGGGTATCATGTACCCCCATACGACGTGATGAGGAGGGCACTTCCCCACTGTGGTTCTTTTGTCCAGAAACCTATAACCGCAGTCCGGTTATGAGAAACTATCAGACAAATCCAATTTGTGGGACATTCTATGCCATACCTGACCAATATTTCTCAAAACTGTCAATTTCATGACAAATAAGGAAAGCCTGAGAAACTAAGGAGATATAACAGCCAAATGCAATATCATCTCTTGGATTGGATCATGGAACAGAAAAAGAAAATTGATGGAAAAACTTTTGAAATCCAAATAAATTCTGAAATTTAGTTACTAGCAATATATCAGTGTCGGTTCCTTAGTTTCAACAAATGAGGTACTACATAATGTAAGATGTTAACAATAGGGGAAATGGAAACTGGGGGTGGGGTGTACAGGAACTCTATTCTATTATCTTTGTAACTTGTCTGTAAATCTAAAAATTTTCCAAAATAGTTTGTTAAAAATGAGTGTGCTATACATGCAATAAAATGTGTATAACATATGCACATCTTAAAAAATAATAAACTCCATATACCTACCACCAACCTTAAGATATAAAACTGTACTTTCTAATACAATAACCATTTATGGCTATCGAGTATTTGAAATGTGGCCGCTCTGAATTGAGATGTGCTATAGCATAAAATGCACTTCAGGTTTCAAAGACTTGATATGACAAAAAAAAAAGTTAAATATTTCACTAATTTTCATATTTATTTTGTGTTAAACTGATATTTTAGATAAATTTGGGTTTAAAACATTAAAATTTTAATATATACAGCCCAACCTTATTTCTTATTATATATATAAAATCTCATCTTATTCTAAAACTCCCATTTCCATTTATGGTATAAAAACTTAAATTTGACCATTAAAGTCTCACCCAACTTAAAACTATTTCTTTCAGGGAAATAATCAAAGGAACATTCACGTTCCTATGGGAGTTTTCTTCCCTGACAAGGGGAATAAAGGTTATATCCTTAAGGTTTGGGAGGTAGGGCCACAGGTCCACCTGCCATCATCAGGATAAAGTACTTTTTCATTCATTCATTCATTCACTCATAGATTCATGCATTCAATGTGGATTTATTAAAGAACAACCAAGTGCCAGACGCTGTTCACTAGGAATACAGCAGTGAACTACATCTCTTGTGGAGATGGCTTCCCAGTAAGTGGCAAGCAGCATAGCAGTAAACCTATAGAATGTCAGGGGATAAGTACTATGGAGAAAAGCAAAGCAGTGTAAAGGAGGGAGTGAGAGTAAGGACAGGACGGTCAGGGAAGGTCTCCCTGAGGAGGTAACATTTGAGCGGAGTCCTGGAGGAAGTAAGCAAGTGAGCTGTACAAATATTTGGAGAAGCACGGTGCAGTCCTCTGTGTAGGCTTAAGCCTCCCTTTCACAGCCCCTGCTCCTGATTTGTTCTTTGAGTTCAGTCAAGGCTCAGTTGTTGCTGCCAACAGCATCTCCACAACAGATCGTCTTCCTTCCATACTCCAGAACCTTCTTTATCACTGACCTCCCCATCCCTGGCCTAGCCTTCATGGTGGAAAGGCTGCAGGAGAAAAGAAAAATGAATAAATTACAAGGTAGGGGATGTTTAAAAAATATTATCCCCATTATATATATTCTAGAGAATTTATTAACTTATAATCATAAAGGACAAAAATTTGTTTTTAAAAGTAGAGAAAAAAAGGTTTGCACAAAAGAATACAAATTAGGCTTGCCTCAGACTTTCCCTCTACAGTAGTAAGTTCCAGAAGACAATGAAGACATGTCTACAGGCTTTAGAAAAAAACAAAATTTTATGTATGTGTGAAGGCAACAGCAAGTCATTCTCAAGTATGCAAGGTCTCTGAAAGTTTATCATCCCAGCATCTTATTTGAGGAAATTTATAGAAAATATATTCTTATGACCAAGATATAGATGAAAATTAAGAACTGCAGAAAGAGGAAGTTGTAGCTAAAAGGCCTGAGAATCCTCCTACACAGGAATGACAGCTGAAGTCAAGAGCTCCGCTGGCCATCTGCAGACCAGGGCAAAGCTTGGCCCCACCGTGCTTCCTTTACCAGGGTTTTCTCCTGCAATTCCTTTTTCCATTTTCCAGAACCAGGCGGTGGGCTTGTTGAGCCCTCTCCTTCAACTTTCAGTTCCAGGGCGATCTTTCGTACATTGAATGGCCACTTTCAACCATAATTGATAGTGTTCTCTTTCAGCCTTTGCTAGCAATGGCTATACCAGTCACTCCAATGAGAAACTGAACCAGGGAAACTACTTTTAAAAGTCATTTTCCCTGCACAAAAGCAGAATGGTGCACTGTAACATAATGGCCTGTTTTTGTGTGTGTGTTTTTTTCTCTCATGGAACATGGACAAAGATTTTCTGCACCTTTAAAAGTGATATTGAGAGTCCTGAGTCATTGAGGCATAATTGGGAAAGACCAAAGAACCACCAAATAACAGATAAGCTCTGCCTCTGAGCCTCTCTTTAGAACCTCCTTCTTACAGACTTTGTGAATGTTCTTAGGTTAACAAGTCTTTAAATCAATTTAATCTCAGTTATGTTGTGTGTGTGGTTTTTTTTTTTAAGTGTGGAAGAGGACTTATAAGGAAATAAACCCAAATGTTAGGAGGAAGGGTAGTTTTTCTGTGTGGTGGATTTTTAAGTAATTTTTATTTCTCCTTTAGGTAGGCAGCAGATATATAGAAAACAGAATTTAAAGAAACCAGCATATGCACTTTTGTATATACCATGTAACTGTAGCTATATAAAAATGTGCACATCAGAAGAGAGAAAATCCATCACAAATTATTTGTAAGTTAGGCTATGGATTTTTTTTTCATTCTATTTATCTTTACTTTCTAAATTTTGAATAGGAGAATATATTACATCTATCCTGGAAAACAATTTTGTTCTTAAATTAAAATAAGATGGTGAACGGTTTGAGCTGCTTAACAAGCGCAAACAGATTGCTATTTGAATGCCAAAAAAGGAATTGCTAATTATAAACTATTCTCATTTTCTTTAAAACTGATCAGGCAGTTTCTACTTATACTTCTAATAGAGGCCAAGTTTTTAGCTGGAAAGAGCTGAAATTCTTTTAAAATAGTTTAGAGTTCAAATGCTCATGTAAACTGTTCAAGGGCATTAATAAAAATTACTCTGAGTCCCAATTAAAAAGGATTTTCTATGGGGGTGTGTCTGTTGGGGGAGCGGGGAGGAACAGACCATCAGCTATAGCTTCAAGAGGCATTAAATAGCCAGATCTTTCTAAGACCAGGCTAATCCTGTCAGGCAATCAGAAGGCATGCTGGCCTTTTTGTGTAGACCCACCTCCTACAACCTCAGTACAGTTTTGGATGCCAGCTTATTCCTCAATCCTCCTCCAATCTCAGGATTTAAAATTAGAAAGTAAGCTCCATGGAGGGAGGACACTTGTCTCTCCAGCTCACTGATGTATTCTAGAATATGGCAGGGCTCAACGTTTATTCAACTGAAGGATCTGCTGAATGTGCTGGTCTTTACTGAAGGGTTGGCAATAATGAAAAGAAGCAAGGCCAAAATAGAAACAAAAACCTTCAGGCTGGACATGATGGTTCACAGCGGCATAATAGGAAGAGTTGCCTACTAACTGAATCTTCACAGCCCCCAACCTATGACTGCCATTTTGCAGTAGGCAATACCTTCCCCAATAGGAGCCTCCCCAGACTGGTTTTCCGCTCTCAGAGCCCAGGTGCCAACCAACACTTGAATGAAGACTTTGCAGTCCAAGACCCTCTGCCTTCCAGGATGGCCCTGCCCGTCCAAGAACCCCTGACCTTCAGGAAGACCCCACCTCCTATTGCTGACAGGATAATCCATCAGAACCCATTCTGACAGTAGCACCGTTTCCAAAGTTTGGGACATTTGGTCTAAAGTGACACCAAGAGGCAGTCATCCATAAAGCTAAAGGGGTTGTGCTATGGCACTTTCAGTCCTACCCCTGTGCTGGCTTTGCATCAGCAAAGAGAAGTAGATTTCCACGTGCTTCCTGCACTTGTCCATCTCTGCTCCAGCTCTCCTGGAGGTAGCTATTTGGTGACCATTTAGGAGGCAAAATTAATTTCCAGATCATAGTAGTCTAAATCTACATTGACAAAAAAGAAATAATCTACCAATATTCTACCTCGCTCACAACGAGCACTGCCAATCAATTTAGCTGTTCATTGTCTTAAATCTTTCCACTCTGAAAAGGAGTTTTGCTTTTCTTTGATGTTACCAAAAGGCCCATTAAAGAGACTTTCCCAAGCAGCATGTTCCCAAAGGGGAAATCAAGGCGTGCTCTCTCCAGCCACGGTTCTTAAAGTTTGTCCACAGACCCACTGCCTCAGAATTACCTGGGGTGATTTTTTAAAATGCAGATTCCCTGAGATCTGCCCAAGATATTCTGAATCAGAATTTCATAGGAATGGAGCCCAGAATTTGCCTTTAAAAACAAGTTGGGGGGTGGGGGGGTGGGAATATGTGACTCACAATATATGTGATGAATAAATGAACATAAAAAGAAAAAAAAAGTTTCTTGAATGATGACAATGTAAACTAAAGCATCAGAATCGCAGTTTAATTTTAGAAAAATAGAGACTCTTCTTGAAGTTAAAAAATAAAAGTCAGCAGAGGTTCAGGGAAAGGTCAGGAGCACAGGTGGAACACAGGGCATTTTTAGGTCAGTGGAACTATTCTGTGTGATAACCCTAATGGTGGATGACTATTGATTTGTCAAAACCCGTAGAACTACACAACACAGAGGGAGGTGAAATGTAAACTATGGGCTTCAGTTAGTAATAATGTCTTAGTGTTGGCTCATCGATTACATAAAATGTACCACACTAAGGCAAGATGAGAATAATAGAAGAAACTATGTGCTTACGGAAAGGATACACGGGAACTGTGTACTATCTGAACAATTTTTCTATAAACTTAAAACTACTCTAAAACTGTCTACGTAAAAATAGAAAAAGGTAACCTGGGAACCGGCTGTAGCTCAATTGGTAGGGCTTCGGTTTACCACATGGGAGGCCCCGGGCTCGGTTCCCGGGGCCTCCTCGAGCAGGCAAGCCGCCTCGAGAAGGCAAGCCGCTATGAGCTGGCAAGCCGCTGCGAGCAGGGCAAGTCTCCACGTGGTGAGCTGACTCGGCGGGATGCCGCAGCAGGGGGAAACAAGCAGACACAGGAATGCAAAGCAAATGAACACAGCAAGAGCAAGCAGCAAGGGGGGATATATAAATAAATAAAAATAAATCTTAAAAAAAAAAAAGGTAATCTGCTCTTCCCACCTTCCCTTCCATGTTTTTCCATTACTATTATGAAATTATTGTAGTCCAGACTTAGTTCAGGAACCCAATTGTTTCCCACTTTACAGATAGGAAGTGCCAGAAGGCAGAATAGACAACCTCCCATGCCGTCTGACTTCAAAGCACAGCAATATCGTATTCAATCCTATTATAACCTAAAATAAATACCATTTACCCTCATTTTGTCATTGAAGAAATAAAGGGAGAAAGAATTTGAACCCACGTGCATTCACTCATTCAAAGTTTAGGCCTTCTCTGCTGCACACTGATGTCAGTCACCCAACCCCCAGCAATTTTTGTTACTAGCTTTCTCTTCTTTTTTTTCTGGAATTATTGTATACCTAGCCTTTCCTCCTGCCCTGATATATTCTATATGTTCACCAATGCCTTACATTGCCTATTTGGAGTCATTCTTCTCATTTAAAGCTTTCTGTCCTGCAACAATTCACATTTTCTAATTCTTTGGTCATTAATAGCAAATCAGTTCCTGAAAATATTTTGATAAGGAAAAGGGGGCAAAAGTATGAGCTGGATGCAGGAGGGGAGAAAGAGGCCACTCAGTAGTCAGCGGGAGGTCAAGGTTAGGCAGCTGTTAACCCCAGGCCATCTGACCTCCTTGCCCTGAGGCTCAACCTTGGAGTCCTGTGCTCACCTCTTAGGAGCCATGTTACTGAAGACAAGCCTTGGTGCCAATAGCTGCGCTTTTCAGGGGATTTCCATGTACTCAGTGGGCAAAAAATGTTAAACACCTGGAGATAGACTAGGAATAAGGTTGATAGGTTGACATCAACTAAAATTTGTATGTTATTCACAATACTTCTTTGTGGTTTTCTATTTTAAAAATGAGATGCAAGGAAGCAACTGTGGCTCAATTGGTTGGGCTCCCATTTACCATATGGGAGGCCCCGTGTACAATTCCCGGGGCCTCCGGAACCCAGGGCCTCCTGGTGAAGGCAAGCCGGCCCATGCAGCCTGGTGAGCTGATGGCCCACATGGTGCAGTGCTGGCGCAGCAAGATGAAACAACAAAGGGATAGAAGCAGACACAGAAAAACACAAAAGCTAATGGACACAGAGAACACAAGCAGCAAGGGGGGGGGGATAAATAAATAAATAAAATAAATCTTTAAAAAAAATGAGATGCATTTGTGATTTTGTGATTTTTTCCTTGCCATTTAGGCCAGTGCCAGGCTCTTCAGTGTTCAGAAAGGAAATAATCCCAAAGAGATTGTTTAAATCTTAAAAAGCAATGGAATCCTACAGCCAATTAAGCCGACCATCTCCCTCCCCCGTGGGGGCTCGGTGTGCAGTGGCTGCGGACAGCAGCCTCCTTGGCAGTGTATGAGGCCTGTTGCTTGTACAGGTTGCCCTAAGGGACCTTGGAGACAGCCCTTGCCTGTTGATGGTCCTGTCTGTGACCTCGTGCCATCCCCCAATCTAGGATCCAGACAGGTACGCGAGGTGCCTTTGGAAAGCCTCAGGGGACGGTGGCCGGGTCCACATCGCCAAGTCATTATGTCCATCTGCACCAAGCTTCCGAACAAGGAGCATGTGACTGAGGCGCTGCACAGGGCCAAGATCAAGCTCTCTGGCCACCAGAAAAGCCACATCTCCAAGAAGTGGGGCTTCACCAAGTTCAATGCTGATGAATTCGAAGATATGGTGGCCCAGAAGTGCCTCTTCCCGGATGGCTGTGGGGTGAAATACATCCCCAATCCTCCTGGCCCCTTGGACAAGTGGTGGACCCTGCATCCTGGGAAAAAAAAAAAAAAAAAAAAGCAAAGGAAGACTGGGAGATCAGTAGAAGTTTGAGTATTTGCTTCCTTCTTTTCTTATCTCCCTGGGAGTACAAACTCTATGAGGGCAGAGAAGATGTCAGGTTTACTGGACTTTCTCTGGCACCTTTTGTAACTGCTGACTACAGTATTTATACTTGCTATTGTAATGGTTATTTCCACCCTTTACATGGTACTATAGTTGTTTAAACTTGCCATTGTAAGGGTTATTTTAGCTTAGTCCTAGTTTAGTTCCATCCCTTTACAAGGTTCTGTACTTGCTTATACTTGTTATTGTAATGGTTTCTGTAGCTTAGCTCCACACCTTTACATTTTGTAAATTGTAGTTATTTATACTGGTTATTGTAATGGTAACAACACCACCCTCCCTTATTTGAATCCCTAAAAGCTCTAAATTCCTTAGACTCAGGGAGACAGATTTCAGGCCCCCAGGCCATCTGATCT
The DNA here is from genome assembly GCA_004027955.1 of Chaetophractus vellerosus. NCBI lineage: Eukaryota > Metazoa > Chordata > Mammalia > Cingulata > Chlamyphoridae > Chaetophractus > Chaetophractus vellerosus. Next base: position 11,969 of record PVKH010023964.1, read on the forward strand.
TGCTTGTGGCTTAGCAGAGCTTTCTCCCTTTGAAACCCAGGTGTCTCAGGAATTACCCCACTTTGGTGGGTAAAACTACGTTTAAATCTAGAACTGAGAAGGTGTTCAATAAACATTTATGATGACTGTTGAACTTGAAGCCTTTCAGAAAACCCCATGTTGGCTTTGTTAAGGGATTTTGTCTTTTCCAGTACCTTACAGAGCAACAGAATGGAAGCCAATAACAATGTCTTATTGAGCACATGTGCAAACTTTCAAAGAATCTTTTCTGGCATTAAAGATCTCACTAGAAAAAAAAAGGAATAAAGCAGATTGAAAGCATGATAGATTAGAACAGTGTTGAAGAATAAAATAAACGTAAATTTTAAAATATCACAACAATGTTTTTCTCTTCCCTTTCGCTCTGGAATGACATTATTTGCTCCAGGAAAAATGAAGAATCATTTATCATCTGCTTTCTGCTTTCTTCCAGATAAAATAGCTATGTAGGGTGGATTTATAGACAAGAGGCTTCTTGAATCTAACAGCATGCTAGAATAATATATATAAGATCAATGATTAATAGCAGTCAGAGAGTGCCTTACTTAAGTTTTTAAGATTTTTAAAAAATACCAATATTTAGGGTGCTAAAAGTTTGTTCCTCTGTATCATAATCTTGGAAAATATATGATTTATTCATTTGGGTAGGACTAGTAAAGTAAAATGGCTTTGTTTTGTTTTCAAAAGTATATACTAGGGCCCGGCTAGATAGCTCAGTGGATAAGAGCGCGCTGGGGTACCACATGGGAGGCCCCGGGTTCGGGTCCCGGGGACCTCTCCGAGCGGGCAGACGGCCTTGAGAGGGGCAAGCTGCTGTGGACGGGGCGGAGCCGCCGTGGGCAAGGCGAGGGGCTGCCACAGGCAGGGCGGGGGGCTGCCACAGGCAGGGCGGGGCCCCCACGGGCATGGCAAAGTCACCTGTGAAAAGCGGAGCTGCCGCCTGCGAACCGCGGAAGCCGGGCAGCCTGCAAAAAACATGGAGGACTGCTGCCCGCAAAACATAGAGCAGAGCCGCCCATGAAAACGGAATGGAGCCACCCTCAAACGGAGCGAGCCGCCGCCGCGGAGGGCCGACTCGGTGCGTCACCGCAAAGACGGGGGGAGACAAGAGGCCGACATAGAGAAACACAGAAGGATGGACACACAGCAAGAGCAAGCAGAAAGGTGGGGGGGATATGTAATTTAAAAAAAAAAAGTATATACTATTCAAGGCCATTTCAATTTATAAGAAATCAATCTATTTATGTTTTGGAGTTTATGCTAATCTTTTTTTTTTTTTTATTACATATCTCCCCTTCCCCCCCCGCTGCGGGGACGCGCCGAGAGTGGTCACTGCGCAGGCACGGCTTTCCCCACGGCTTCTGCATCGGTTCACAGCCGGCTTTCAGTTCACAGGTGGCTGGCTGCGCTCCATTCGCGGGCTACCTGCCCTGCCCGTGGCGGCTTTTGCCCTGTCCGTGGCAGTATTTGCCCTGCCCACGGCGGCTCTGGCCCGCCCATGGTGGCTTGCCATTCTCAAGGTGGTCTGCCCGCTAGGAGAGGTCCCCGGGAATCAAACCTGGGGCCTCCCATGTGGTATGCCGGTGCCCTATCCACTGGGCTATCGAGCCGGCCCCTTATGCTAATCCTATAACAATAATAGGTACTTCTGTATTAGAGTGAGAGTTATAGAAAAGTAAGTTTGAAAAGCTTTCAAAAGATCATAAATTCTGGGGAAGTGGATGTGG
>PVKH010023965.1:0-13735 GCA_004027955.1 Chaetophractus vellerosus
CCTGTTTACAAGGACTCCCTGTAAATCTAACTGAACTAACAGATTCCCACCCTGCCCCCATGCTAGCCCCCCTGCTTTTCCTTCTTATTGGGTGCATTCAGATAACAGGTAATAGATGGAACTCCCACCATTGCCTTGTCCTTTACACAAAGTGGATATTTCAAATCTGCCGCAAATCTTACTTCCAAAAGCCCATAAATTCCAGAAGTTGATTTGAAAAGAAAGATGTTTACCATTAAGATTTGAGGATTAAACAACTCTGTTTTCCCAGAAGTCCAAGAATTAATGCTCTAGACTAGCAGAGAGTTAATGAAAACCTGCAGAGGAAAACTGACAACTTCTATTCCCCTCCACTGGGCAGGGGGCTGAGCAGTCCCATGCACAGCTGGTGTGTGCTGGTGTTTTGCCAAGGTCTTAATGAATCCTGTGCACCCCAGGGCACTTTCCTGGGCAATAGAGGTGGCCAGGAAATACCCACTTGGATCCATTCTGTGGTGTCCTCAGAGCAGTAGTGTGGGGTGTTGGAGCTGGCGCTTACCTTTGCCACCAAAAAGAGAATGTGGACATGAAGGCAAGAGGGTTTCTATCTATATTCCACCAAAGAGAGCTTCAATGAGAAAGTTTTAGAATACTGTAGCTTTGCTGTAACCTATTTGTGGTAATCTGCTTCTCTAATATTTTGGATAATTAAAATAATAGCCATAGACAATGTGCTATCTAGGTGTAATTGATATTTTCATTTTGATATCATTAATCATAGTCCAACTATGGGAACTGTGAAGATATCTATGTACACCCTTGACAGCTAGTTTGTGAAATAACTGGGGGTCGTGGGGCTCTCATTACACATTGTTTTCAAAATATTGTTGTTTAAAAGCCACATTTCTTATATTTTTTTCAGTTACAATAGCAACTATTTATTTCATGTTCATAGGTTACATGAAACTATTGGATGCTACAGGCATCCAAAAACTATCAATTAGAAATGACCCCTGGCTTTATAGAGTTCCATAAAATAGTATGCTTGTAAGTCAGCGAGTATCAAACTCAGTTTGCACATATGTTCATTCATTCAATCATTCATTCATTCATTCAACAAACATTTCTTGAGAACCTATTGTGTGCTAAGCACTGGATCTGAGATGTTAATAGGAGCATCCTAAAAGATGGCGTTTGTCATCAGGTAAGTTTGAGAAACTCTGCTTGCCATATTCCCCTTCTTTGAATTGTATAATAAGCATAACCTGTACCACTGTACACATCTGATAAATCCTTGATTTCCTTCATATTTTTCTATAGTTATTGGGACCTTTGTTTTCCCCAAATCCCTTTCCCAAAACAAAACAAAATACAAACTAATAATAATACCTGGGGTCCTCGAGTTCTAGAAGACAAAGTTTGGCAATTATCAGTGTGTTATGGAGAAAAGGGTGGCAGTTAAGACTATTCTCATTGCATTAATTTATAATGATAATTCTAGTAGACTTGTTAACCAGTGTAACTTTACTAGGAAAGAAAGTTCAGTATAATACTTGAAGATGGATTCCTTAAAGAATCTAGACCAAGTTAGAAGCCTGGAATCCTAGAACTAATGGATTGAAAGAGGGAATGTTGTAGATGATAAAACTGATTTTTAAATATAAATAAATTGATCAACTGATTCAACTAGGGGACAAAGGTAGAATTTATTTCTTGAAAATTAGTATGGTGTTTTCTGATAAGACATAAAGACTTTCAACACTATATTAAACCTTTCTTAAAAATTCAGAGATGTGTTTATTTTTAGTAGTTAAAGTTCAAGACAATCAAGAAAATCCTTAACTGGTCTAGCCAATATGTCTAGATAACGGCTTAGATAATAGGATAGTCCCAATCTTTTATTTTTAAATTGGAAAGTTTTGGTTTTACCCTAAAAGGGTTAATGTTACAGTGAAATATGTCTTCTTTATGTAGAGCTACTTTTTCTAGACCACACAAATTGTTGCCCAGGATAAGTGACCATTTAAGCTGTCAGTTCAACTTATGATGCTATGCTGAAAGGGAATTAAAATATGTACTCAATAGGACTTGACAGAAACAAAGATATTCCACAGATCTACATCATTTGTGGGGGGGGGGAAAAAAAAAGAAATACAACTAGAAAATTTTATGAATCATCCAAAGAAATACCTCACTATGAAACTATTACTATTATTCTCTGACATTCTACTGAAAGTAAAACACATTCCCCAATTCACCAAAGGCAATTTCTCTTCACCTCAAATAAATCTCCTTTATAGGCCATATAAATAGAATTAAACTGGTTTATAATGTTTCTATTTGTTTTCCTGCGGAATAAACTCATTAAGGTTGGTCCATTAGAAAATGATATTAAAAGATTTAATTGCCTGTGCATATTAAATATGCTTAAAATTTATGAAAATAAACATTTTGAAATTGAGTAAATATTCTGCAATGATAGAAATGTGAATGTAGAATTAATATACATTCATAAGGTGACATGGATACACAGCATTGCACTGTACAATATGTACCTCTATGAAGTAGGTGGAAATTCTAGAGTCTAGCATTTAAACCAAATACAGGCAAAAATACATTCTGGGCAAAGCCTGTGGATAGCTAATATATTAGATATGGCAATTTAGTTTACTTGGACCATATCTTTGGATGAAATATTGCATTTAGACTAGTCTATGAAAATGAGGGGAGAGTAACAATAATGGGGTGGTGTTCTGGTGGCCTGAGCATTTTTCCCCAAAGGAAAATGTGTATTTGAACATATGTGCCCTTACACTTTCAGAGTAACTTGTTTCCATCTGGCCTGATTGACAACTGCCAATTATCGAAAGTTTATTTGTAATGAAAAATCAAGTTATGATTTAACACTAATTAGAAGCATAAACAAAGCAAATGATGAAGTAAACTTAACTGAGATGCTGAAGGAATTTATCATTTCCTTAGCTCCGGCTCCTCAAAAGCTTCTGGGAGGGCCTGGTCAGATTGGATGGCCTGGTAATATTAGTAAGGAAGAAAGGATGAAGCCATTTTGGAAGTCAAATAAGCAATTTTATGTAAACCCTGTGTTTATTTTCCCTCAGGCTCTATGCAATGCTGTCTGATGTATTTGTGAGAATGGAACAAAATTGTCAGAATGAAGTGGGTCCAATTCAGTAAAACAAATCCTGGCTTAACTTTGTACGGTAATTTATTTTTCAAAACAGATTTCTTCAGTTTAAATGGGACAATGAATGGTTAGTTGGGTTCTAATTGTCCATGTGTTCTGAATGGAAAAAGAAAAGCTAAAGGAAGAAACCTTGAAAAATACAGTATATAATTGGGGAAATTTTGGATTACAAATTCTATTTTTCTGGAAAACAAAACCCTTGCCCTAGTGAGGCTTACATTCTTGTGATTAAAAACAAATAAGAAAAAACAAACAAACAACTGTGTGTGTGCACGTGAGCACTATCAAGAAAAATAAGGCATCCTAAAAGGATAGAGAGTGATACAGGTGTTCAGAGTATGCTTTTCTGGGGAAATTACTTTTGAAGAAAGACCTAAATGAAAGGAGGAAGCAAGTCATGCAAACATCTAAGGGCAGGAGCTTTCCAAGAAAGAGAACAGCAAGTGCAAAGGCTCCAGGATGGGGACATCCTTGCCATGTTCAGGAAATAGCAAGGAGGTCCCTCTGCTTGGAGTGTGGTGAAAGTCATTGAAATAAAGTAACAGATGTAGCTCAAGTTTGATGAAAAGGTATTGGAAAGTTGTTGAGCAGGGTTATGACACCATCACACTTGCATTTGAAAAAGATCACTCTGGCTGTGTTTTGGAGAAGAGATGGTAGGGGTGCAAAAATGGAAGAAAGGAGACAATTTTAGAGGCTACTGCCGTGGTTCAGGTGGGAAATGCTGGGGACTTGATTAAGAATGTCAGCAGTGAAGTCTCAGGGGCAAGGCACAAGTTTAAAATGATACAATGAACTTCTTTCAATCCTGTCAGCGTGATTCTGCAGCTGTATGTGTGACCTCATTTGGAAATAATGTCCAAAGGCTAAATTTGAGGTTTTGTGATTATAAGTCCAGGGTCAAAAGGACCTTCTATTCACCCCGCAGTCCCCATGAAGATGGTGCAACAGGTCATGTTAGCCTTAAGGAAGTGGTCCTACTCCTATCTACACGCTGCAGCCGTCCTCACAGCCTTCTAACATGACCCGTACTTCATTACAACCCCCAGTGACCACTATGGTGACAGCATTGCTGCGAGTGAAAAGGCCCTGTGGATCTTTCTTGCTGGTAACACAAAACTCTCTTTTCATTTAGACAAAGCTCCACACTGCTCTCAAGAACTTTTAGTGCCTTTCTGCCCGGTCACTTCTTCCTCTGCTCATTCTTTCAGGCAAGTAGGAAGCTGTGGTGAGACTTGGTAGAGGAACGGAAGGATTAAACTATCCCAGGCCCACATTTTCCCACTACAAAGTCAGTCTACTCCAAACAGCCAGCTTGGAGTGGCTTAAAGAGAAGCAGGAAAAAAAGACTTTTTTCTAGGTCTTTTCAAAATCTCCCATAAAAGACAGCTAAAACCCTTTAGAAAAGGAAAAGAACAGTTTTGTACATACATTTCTATGCCTCTTCTAAAGGTTTTGTTATATTAATTTTTTGTGTTTTCTGAGTTACTCACTGTGATGTGTTATTTTTCCCCCTTTCCTCTTTCGTCCAAGGACATAATATTATTGCAAGCTTTCTACTGAAAGATAAAATCACTTCCACAAGTAGTGGGAAGTCACAGAGAGATCATATTCCAGATTGAATAGTTTCTGAACAAAGAGGATGCTTTTTAAAGATTCTACGAAAAGTGGCTTTTCAAGGGCTGGTGTAGGCAGTCTAGACACTAAAATTACCCAGCCCATCTATGGATGGGAGGAAGCCACGGCTCCCTCGGAACACCTCCAGTGATACATAGGGACAGTCTGCTGACATTTAGAAAGATCCTCTGGAGGGTCACACTTCTGAAACATTAGTTTTCTTTCCTGTCCTAGCGTCTTGAGTCTTGGTGACTTTCATATATGTAATATATGAAAAATGAAAGAGTATTCTATTTATTGCAGTTTCAGTGTTTCAAAGTACTCTCACTTTATAACAAACATATCTGAAAGCACTTTGTAAATTGAAAAGCTCTGTGCAAATAGAAGTATGATTGCTATTATCTCATTTTTTTCCCTTGTAAAATCCTAGAAAAGGGAGGTGTAAATACAGCCCCCATCTTCCCTCATAAAGAAGAAATCAGGACAAGATCAGAAGATGATTTGGGGATTATAGAGAGCCAGATAAACATTCTATTTACTCTCTTCAACTATAAAAAATGTTTGGATAATAGACCTTTAATGACTATGTCCTCCTGTTAAATTTTTATAACAACATAAATTTCATTCCCTCTCAAACTTCACTATTATGAAGAATTTTAAAGAATTTTTATGAACCTCGAAGGATGAAAAAGAGCAGGACAAAAATTTGGGGCCTAGAAAGCAGACAAATAAATATAATTGCTTTAGCAGATACAAGGAAACTGAGTCCTAAGCCCTCAGTAGGGAAAACTGAGACATAAGACCAAGGAACAGTCAGTACCAGGTACCTCTGGAGCAAGAAAAATAAAACTTTAAAAAATGCTCTTATTAATATCCTCAGAGAGGTAAGAAAGTATATTGTATCCATCAAACAAGAATGTGAGCCTCAAAAAAAGAACACTCAACACACAAAAATGGTAATATTCTAAATGACAATAGCTTAAATATAAAACTCAGTGGAAGGGTTGATTGAAAGTTAAAAGTGAGGAAATCCCCCAGAAAGTAGTTCACAATGACAGAGAAATGGAAAACATTAAGGAAAAGGAAGAAAAATTAGAATACCTGTCCAAGTGGTTCAACCTCTGAAAAGGTCATTCCTGAAGAAGAGAGAAAATGTATGGTAGGAAATCATCAAAGAAATACTTGGAGAAAATTGCCAATAATTAAACAACATCATTTTCCAAACTCGTAAAACCTCAGTGTCCAGTCTAACAGATTTAGAAGAATCTTATTGATGATGTCATGAGGAGACACCAAGATGATAATGTACCAGAGGTGGAAGACAACCAGTCCAGACTGGGCAGTGTGACTCAACAGAAAGACATGTTGAAGGCTATCATCATCATACTCCCTGCCTTTTTTTGACTTGACTCGGATAAAGGATATCTTCCATCAAAATAAAGGTGTAGACAAAGAAAGAGAAGAACTTTAGATCCAGGAAATAGGGAAAAATTCAGGAGAAGGCAACAGAGATTCCCAGGATGATGACATCAAAGGGACATATGGCAAGATAGCTAAGAAGTAGGCATAAAGAGCAACCAGCTCAGATGAAAAATAATTTTGGTCTCAGAAAGAAAGGTCTCCAAGAAATAACTGTACAGCTAGAAATTTAGTACCGTGATTAAATTATTAAGTATTAAGTAGTTATTTTAAAAAGTGGGAGATTGGGGGCAGGGAGAGGGAAAAGCAGTTGTAATACAGGGGCTTCTTTGGGACTTGGGAATTATCCTGAGTGACATCGCAATGACAGATATAGGCCATTTTATATCATCATATAACATGCAGAACTGTGTGGGAGAGAGTGTAGTCTACAATGTGAACTATGGTCCATACTTAGTGGCAAAGCCCCAAAATGTGTATATCTATTGCAGGTGATGTGCCACACTAATGAAGAATGTATATGTGGGAGGTTGTGGGAGGTGTGGGAGGTGGGGCATATGGGTACCCTAAAATTTTTGAGTAACATTTATGTAATGTATCTTTTTTAAAAATTTAATTAATTAAATTTAAAAAAAGAAATTTCAAAAAAAAGTGGGAGAAATTAGCAATAGATACAAAGAGAAGTAAATCAGTGAGGAAAAAAGCAATCAAGAATTTTTAGGAACATGTGGAAAATAAGAAAAGAAACCTTATAACCATACTCTACAACTTTTGGCTGTGAAAATATTTAAATGGTCATTATAATGTAAACATCAAATATCGATGTCCTATTTGGAGGATAGGGAAGAGAAACAAAGAGCATGGCAAGATAAGATGCTAAATTTTCATCTACCTAACAGGAAGTCAAAAGATGATGTCTGAAAGTGATGAATTGAAGGATGGCAATATACACGTTATTTATAAATATGTAGACGTGTAAATGTTGGATGAAATAACTAAAAGAGTTGAAAGTGGTTGCATTTATGAGAGAAGCCAAGGAGGAAAAGTAGATGAAGCAGGGACCTACTATACTTTGTTACAAATCCTTGGCAATAACTAACCTTTTTAAGTATGTGCACGTATTAGTTTAATAAAATAATTGATCTTAAAATATAAATATGCAAAAAAACGATTGTATTTTGTTGACATAATGAAAATTACTAAGCAATGATAAGAGACAAAGACATACACAGTCAAAATAGTTTGCAAAAAAGGATCCCTAAAATGAATCCAAATTAAAATTAATGATATTTCAAATTTCCAATTTTGATATCTCTCTTGATTTATCAGAAACATTTCAGGTTATTTTCAACTTGTCCTTTATCCTTTTAAAAAAAAGTATACACACATATGTATGTACATATATACATCACACATACATACATATGTAAAAACACATGCATACATGGTCATAAAACTTTTTATTTCCTACCACCAAAACTCTTCATCTTAAATATTGCAGTTCAAATAATATGTGCCTTCAATGAACATAAAATCTTAAAAATGCATTTTACTTGTCTTATCAGCATTTTAAGACTGTAAGGAGGATTTTGTGTATCTCCTGTGCAAATATCAGAGGCCAAGTGGCACCTTTAAAATGCCCAGGGGAAAAATACCCTGCACATAGTGACCCAATTAAAACTGAGTGAGGAGAAAGACAATCCTTGAAATGCACCTGATCTACTTTGTAATTCAATCCTTACTTCTGTAGCTTATTCTTGACTCTGCATGCAGCTCAGGATTCTACTTTGTTCTAGGTCTTCAGAGCTCTGCATTCCCAGACTGGCTCTTGAGGTGTCATTGTAAACCCTAGTTTACTGTCCCCTCCCTTATTTACAGTTCTTAATGCTTCCTCCCAGATCACAGACAAAACCCATGGCCTGATCATCTATACCTGAAACTGGATCAGTATTTGCCCACCCCACCTTATGCAGAAGATGGGTGCTGGCCACACAGCCAGGTTCGGGGCTCAGTTCCACCAGGTTAGAGTTAAGGAAAAATACTAAGGTCAGCAGGAAGCCAAAGCAGAGTGCATTAGAAAGCCAAGGTCAAATTTCAAGGACACTATTTTAAACCCCAACTAAAAGGCCAGAAGAATACTGAAGATTAAGGTTGCAGATCTGAAGCATCAGAGGCAACGGAAGAACTTGTAAAATTGGTATAAAGGCAGTGGTCACTAGCGGTTCTGAGAAGAGAGAGAGGGAAGAATAGGTGTAACATGTGGCATTTTGGGGACATTGGAATTGTTCTGCATGACATTGCAATGATGGATAGAGGCCATTATATGTTTTGTAAAACCTATAAAAATGTGAGGTGCAAAATGTAAAGTATAATGTAAACTGTAGTCCATGGTTAGTAGCAATGCTTCAATAATGTGTTCATCAATTGTAACAAATGTACCACACTAATGAAAGATGTTAACGGGAAAATTGTGGGAGGGGGAGGGAGTGAGGTATATGGGAATCCCCCTATATATTCAATGTATCATTTACGTAATCTAAAGCTTCTTTAAAAATAAATAAATAATAAATAATTTTTAAAAAAACATAAAAATAAGGGGTCTGAAATATATATATGTATATACACACATATATACATATATAAAAGAGTTAGATGGAGATGGGAAAAGATAGGGAGTGATTGAGAATAGTTCAAGGAAACGAAAAGTCAGTATGGCCATAGCATTGAGATAGGACGAGGGAGGGAAGTGTATCACTGAGACAGGTGGCCTGGAGACTTAAGGGTAACTTCCAAAGGGATTGGTAAAGCATTCATTGTTTCATTCAACAATCACTTTTCAGAAGGGACTTGTGAGTCTTCATTCATTCATTCAAAATATACTTGTTACAAGGCTATGTAAGCAATTACTTCACTATTTAATTAGTTAATTCAACAAGTATGTACTGCTCGGATTGGAATCCTTATGTCACTTACTAGCTATGTTACCTTATGCAAGCAACTTAATCTCTCTTCCTCAGTTTTCTCACTAGTTGAATGGAGTTAAATAGTATCTAACACATAGATTTATTGTGGGCATTAAATGTTACCATACGTAAAGTGCTTAGAATAGTATGTGGCATGTAAAATGAAGCTGATATATTCTTATTCTTGGTTATTGAGTACATATGATGTTTCAGGGACTTTTCTAGTTACTGGTGAACAAATCCCAGATAATTTCATTATTCTCCTAAAAATCATGTGAAGCCATGAGAGAAGTGACATGATCAAATTTTCATTTGCATGGACGCAGAGAATAGCTAGTAGAAGCAGTTAGAAGTTGGTTCTAGTAGGTCAAAAGAGGAAAAATGGTGGACATTGATGAAATGAGGTTGGTAGTTATCAGATGGAGAGAAAAGGAGGTACCGAAAAAGGCATTTTGAAGATTGGATTCACAGTATTTGAGATGGAGTAGGTGAGGGGGATGACAGTTTTCTGGCCATAATTGGGTCCATGGTGGTACCATGACCTAAGACAAGAAATAAAGGAGAAGGCATGCATTTGAGGAAGAAGCTAAATTCCATTTTGGACATGTTGAGTGTCGAGTGTCTGAGGGACATGTGAGAGAAGTCTGGTAAGCAGTTGGATATATGGGTCTGGCAGATAGGACAGACCAGATCTTGGCTGGAAATATAAATTAGGGAATTAGCATAATGATGGTAAATGCAGTGGAGAAGATTTTATTGTGAAATTGTGAAGGTGTCTTATCTTGTAAGCTAACTGAAATAATGCCCCAAATTTTTGTTGTGACATATCTATGTAAATTTTTCTGGAGAGTGTGTGCATAGTTTTTCCAGGTTCTCAAAGGCATCAGTGACTCAAAAAAAGTTAAGAACTACTGGTATAATGTAAGAAGAGAAGAGGGCCCAGGACCAAACACTGAGCCATACTAATAAAAAAAGTTTTTAAAGGAGAGTTTTGAAGAAGTGGCCACATAGGTGAACGGAAACCTACGTTCATGTAAGTCAGTGTTCCAAGAATGCAGGTGCTCTCAATGATGTCAAATATTGCCAAAATTACAAAAAAAAAAACACAAATAAATAAGGAGGATGAAAAGGATTCAGTAGGTTTACCTTCAATGGGGTTAACATGACCTTATAAAGAACAATTTAAAGTGAACTGATTAGGGCAGAAATTTTTATGTTGGAGGTAGTGAGATGTGAGAAAAGGGACTTTCAAACTGTACAATAAGAAAATCCCATCTCTGTTAATACCAAGACTAATAACCAGGATTAATTTTTAAAATTTTTACAAGGAAATACTTCCATTGTTGCAATTTTTTATTTTTAGTCATTTCTTCTAAGTGATATCAGACAATTTTTGTCCTTATGTGTCTTACTTATTTCACAAATGTTTCCAAGTTTCTTCCATGTTGCAGCATGTCTCATAACTATTCTTTCTTATGACTGAGTAGTATTCCATTGTGTATATGTACCACATTTTGTTTCTCCATTCATCTGTTGATGGACAATTGAGTTATTTCCAGCATTTGGCTATTGTGAAGAATGCTGCTATAAACATTCATGCACAAGCATCTATTTAATTTACTCTTTTATTTATTCCAAGACTAACTACGAGGTATTTTAGTTTGCTAGGCTGCTGAAATGCAATATACTAGCAATGGGTTGGCTTTTACAATGGGGATTTATTAACTTACAAGCTTACAGTTCTGAGACCATGAAAATGTGCAAATCAACGCATCTTCAGGTGATGCTTTCTACCTGAAGACCAGCTGCCAGCGATCTTCGAATGGCAAGGCATATGGTGGCATCTTTTCCTCTGGGTTTTGTTGCTTTCAGCTTCTGGCTTCAGTGGCCTTCTCTCTGTCTCTCTCTCAACATTCTTCCCATTTATAAAGACACCCTGGTCCATGCCATAATCTAAGTAACCTAATCAAAAGGATCTTAACAGAAATAGCATAATCAACTAATCAAAAGTCCCCCCACACAATAGGTTCACAAGCACAGGAATGGACTAGCTTTAAGAATATGGTTTTCTGGGGTACATACAGTATAAAACTACCACACTAGGATTAATTTTTTTACATTTAAAAATGGATTAACCAATTTTCAACCTTTCCTATACCCATTCTCCTTCATTTTTCTTGGAGACCCTGCTTATTTCTTCCTACTATTTAGTGACATTCAGTTTCTTCTTTAAAATAAAAGTCGGACAAAAAATCTGTAATGCAAAACCTTGTCTTTAGGACTACATAGAAACCAAAAGCAGTAGAGTTTACATTGAGTCCCAAAATGCACACTTAGAAATGTATATTATCATTGGTGCAGGTTAGCACTCAAACAGTAGTGGAACTGAATTCAATTGCATTGAGACAATGTCTCCCTGGACAATGGAGAAACTCTATTACTTCTGAAAGTTTGAGTCTTCAAGGGAAATATCTTAAGCTATGTTTAAATCATGCCCAAACTATTTACTGGAATTATTAACCAAATCATTAGAGGAGAGCATCCTGGTAAACCAAAGAATGAATTGTTTAAATTCTTATTTTTCAAAAGATTGCTTTGCAACAAAGAGGCAAAAAAATTGATAAACATTGCTATTTTAAAAAAAACTATTTCAAAGAAAGGGATGAGAATTATGCCAGTAATGTGGGTTTTCTCTGAAAGAACAAACCTTAAAAAAAGACAACTTTTCTATGAAGTCTCTTAAGGCAGAATTGAAAATTCTTCCCTCACTCCATGTGTTACTTTCATAGTTCATATGGTACTTTCATAGGTTTGATCTTTCATAGGTCCATTTCCCTCTACTACATTTTAAGTCTTTGAGAGCAGGGGCTCTGTGAAATTCATCTTTATATCCCCAATTCCAGGCACAATAATAGGGACTTAATAAATGCATTGAATAAATGAATGAACTTTTATTATTAACCTCAATTATATATTGGTCCTATTTTGGTTTTCCATTTGCGCAATAAAAATTGGAATTTTCTGTTGTGTTATAGTTAAAGACTATTTTTCCCACAATGCTTTTGGAGCATTATTAATACGATAATGGAAAAGAAAATGTCACAATTCATTTAAAATGCAAAGAGCAAATAAACGGCAGTTAAATAACAGACAGTAAATGTTGCACATATGTCAAGTAATAACAAGAATGCTTTTTCTAAAATTTGAAACATTGATGAATGAGATTGTTAAGGCATTAGGATTTTTTTAGGTTAAAAGGGAGCCTGATGTGAATTAGTCTTTGCATGCATTAAAAGAGAGGAGAGAAGAGTGAATTGGTAGAAGCAGGTCTACTGACAGAAGACCCCATATCTTCAAAGCTTGTTATTTGACATTTTACAAGAGTGATTGGAATGCATATGACTGGGAGAGAAAACAAGGACAGTTTTCTTTGGTTATACTTTTTATAGCTTCCCAGCTCCTTAGGCATCACAAGTAAATCCACTCAAGAAAGAGTTACTATTATGCTAAAATAATGCATAACAAAATAAAATTTAAACAACGACAAAGAACAACATATATGCATGTCATTGGGTAAATCAACTGAATTGGACATTTATTTATTCATCGGAATCTCTCCTGAGTCATGATAAAAGGAGGAGTGAGAATTTTCAAAGTTATTTTGATCTAATTACACTCAACAAATATGAATGGAAAGATGACACCTCATTTCTACATTCTAAAAGCTTTTAATATGGAAAGATTCATTTGATTAACATTAAAAATAAGATCTGGATAATATGCATCCCAAAATTCTCATGGAATTTTAAAATATGGAATAATGGTTTTTAGCATGGTTATGTAGCGTCATTGTGGTGGTTTGGAGCTTGTGGTGGTTTGAAGCTGTGTATAGCCTAGAAAAACATGTTCTTAAAGTTAATCCATTCCTGTGGGTATGAGCCCATTGTGAGTAGGACATTTTGATGAGGTTACTTCACTTAAGATGTGGCCCACATCAATTAGGTTGGGTCTTAATCCTATTTCTGAAGTACATCATAAGCAGAATGAAATTCAGACAGATGGAGAGAAAGCCATGTAAAACAAGAAGCTGAAATTTAGTGGAACCTGGAAGAGAATGGAGAGGCCAGAGAAACCACCATGTGCATTACCATGTGACAGAGGAGCCAAGGACCAAGGATCCCAGGCAGCCAGCCCCAGAACATCAGTTTTCCAGAAGAAAGCATCACCTTGATGATGCCTTGATTTGGACTTTTTCCCAACTTCAAAATTGTGAGCTAATAAATCCCCATTGTTTATGCCAGCCCATTGCATGGTATTTGCTTAAGAAGCCAAAGGAAACTAAAGCAATCAGCAAGTTAAAATGTATTATAGTCTAATATATTTCTGTAATACTTGAGACTTTACTAAAAAGTAAAAACTTAAAAAATTAAAAAATAAAAGTACAATAAAATTTTTCGATGTTTCTTTCATCACTGTAAGACCTGTTATCTTTTACATACGGTGACCATTTCTTCCATATGTTCCCCCAGTGACTTTTTTTTTCTTTATAGTC
>PVKH010023966.1:0-13732 GCA_004027955.1 Chaetophractus vellerosus
AACTGCACAACACTGTTAAAGGAAATCAAAGAAGTCTTAAATAAATGGAAAAATATTCCCTGTTCATGGATAGGAAGACTAAACATCATTAAGATGTCTATTCTAATGAAACTAATTTACAAATTTAACACAACACCCAAAAAAATCAACAAAGAATTTTTCAATAAATTGGAAAAAATATCTACAAAATTTAGAGGGAAGGGAAAGAGGCACCAAATATCCAAAGACATATTGAAACAGAAAAATGAAATTGGAGGTATCACAGTACCTGACTTTAAAACTATGTTGGTCAAAACTGCATGGTATTGGCACATGGATAGACACACCGACCAATGGAACTGAATTGAGAGTTCTAATACAGATCTTCAAATGTACAGTTATCTGATATTCAACAAAGCCACCAAGCCCACTCAACCGGGAGAGAATGGCCTCTTCAACAAATGGTGCTTGGAAAACTGGATATCTGTATCCAAAAGAATGAGAGAGAAACGCCATCTCACACCTTATACAAAAATCAACTCAAGATGGATCAAAGATCAAAATATAAGAGCCAAGACCATAAAGACCTTGGAAGATAATGTAGGGAAGCATCTACAGGACCTTGTAATAGGAAAAGACTTCATGAACTTCACACCCAATGCACGAGCAAAGAAAGAAAAAATGGATGAATGGGATCTCCTCAAAATTAAAAAGTTTTGCACCTCAAAGGGTGTTATCAATAGGTAAAAAGTCAGACTACCCAATGGGAGAAAATTTTTAGCAACCATATATTGATAGGAGCCTAATATCCTGCATATATAAAGAAATCCCACACCTCAAAACTAAAAAGACAAACAACCAATTATAAAAATGGGCAAGTGACCTGAAAAGACACTTCTCCAAGGAAGAAATACAAATGGCTAGAAAGCACATGAAAAAATGCTCGACATCACTAGATATTAAGGAAATGCAAATCAAATCTACAGTGGGATACCATTTGACATCCATTAGAATGGTGGCTATTAAAAAAACAGCAGAGTATAAGTGTTGGAGAGGATGTGGAGGAATGGGAACCCTCACCCAGTACTGGTAGGAATGTAGAATGGTCCATCCATTGTGGAGGACACTTTGCAGTTCCTCAAAAAACTACCTATAGAACTTCCATATGATTCAGCAATTCCACTGCTGGATACATAACCAGAAGAAATGAAAGCAAAGAGACAAACAGATATATGCACACCAATTTTCATAGTGGCATTATTCATTATTGCCAAAAGTTGGAATCAAACCAGGTGCTCATCAACAGATGAATGGATAAACAAAATGTGGTACATATGTACAATGGAATATTACTCAGCTGTAAGAAGGAATAAAGTGCTAACACACAGGATAACATGGATGAATCTTGAGGACCTTATGTTGAGTGAAGTAAGCCAGGCACTGAAGGATGAACAGTACATGACCTTATGATATGAATTAAACAAATTGAGAAGACTCAGAAGTACTGTCTGGAAGATAGGTTTATAAGAAATAGAAAGGGAGAAGAAGAAGGTTGTGAGCCAACACCCATATGGACATAATCAATGGTAAGGTGAAAGTGTGCAGCTGTATATTGAAGGGATATGACAGGAGGGTAGTGATATTATTGGTAGGGTGGTGAAGGTGGGTAGATTGGGAAGGGTGGGTTGGAAGGTCCAGGGAACTGGGGGAGGGTTGGGGGAGGGACCAGGTGAACAATGGGGATTCACGGGTATGTTGTTGAAAGTACAAAGTTGGGAATACTCTTATGGTAAAATGACAAGGAAGGGTCACTGGTTTAGGGTCTTGGGTGGGGAGGCATTTGGGACATGGCACACCTGGAGTAGCCTTCTAGGGAGTGTGTGAGTGATCATTCTGTCATAATGTGTTGCATCAGTTGTTGGAGACCCACATAATGAGCATGAAGGAGTTGGACTCCCGTCCTTGGGAGGACCAATTTGTTCACAAATAGACTGGCAGGTGTCTCTCAAGAGCATGGGCAGTTCCTAATAGGGGAGGACAAACCAGTGTGTAAAGACTTCAGTGTTGTCCTATGTAACTATGAATCTTCTCATCCAAGGAGTGAAGCCCAAGGGTTGCCATGGGCTCCGAGGGGAAGGGTAGGGAGAAATAGAATAGATCAAACAGGGGTTTTCAGTGGGCTGTGGATATGTTCTACATGATCTTACAATGAAGGATACAGGACATGGTAAATACCATCAAAATTTATAAGTATATGGTCTAAAATGTAAACCATAATGTAAATCATTGACCATGTTTAGTAGCTAGTTTCACTATTTGTATATCAGTCACAACAAGGTACCATCCACATATAAAAAGGTATTAAGATGGGGGGAAGGAAAGGGGGAGGAAGTTGGGTATATGAGAGTCTCCTGTATTCTGTGTGTGACTTTGCTGTGACCTAACACTTCTTTGAAAACAAAATGAAAAATAGTGAGACACTGGGGAATGAATGGGGGAAGGTTCCACAGTACAGACAGGACACCAGATATTGTGGTGATGAAAGGCAAAATGCCAAAAGAACCATTTTTTTTTACATTTTTTATTATTTTTTAATATCCCAATCTTTTAATTTAATTTAATTTTTTAGTTTTTAAAACTTTTTATGTATTATATTCCTTATATTTAAACTTAACATTGTTGTTTCATTTTCCTATTAATTGTATTTGGCTATTGTAATGGCTTCACTTTTGAAGAAGCTTTGGATCACAAAAGGGTTACAACTGGGGTGGGGTAGGATTGTTGGTGTGGGGTGTCAGTGATGAAGCATGCATGCAAGGAAGTTCAACTGAGCATACATATAAGGTATATAAAAATGTTCAAATTTCATGGGGCATTGTCACAGTGGGTGGAAACTCAAACAATAACTGAGAGAATACTAAATTCCCATCCTGGAGAGCTCTGCCACATTCTTGAAGGGAGCAGCAACAGTCCCCCAAGTGCAGGGGCAGTGACCAATGAAAGAGGATGATTCACTGATGGGCCCTTGATAATGATGACTAAGCCTATGAGTCTTTGCTCTTGAAATTGAAATGTAGCCTATTGTTTTGGTGTGCCTAAGGGTTGCCTCCTGAAAACCTCCTTGTTGCTTGAATTTGGCCACTCTCTAAGTCAAACTCAGCATATGAATGGATTACCTTCCCCCAGTGTGGGACATGACTCCCTGGGATGAGCCTCCCTGGCACCAAGGGGGTTGCTACCAAGCACCAACTAGCAATGAAACTGGAAAAAGATCTCTAATAAAGCAGGGAAAAGTTAAAGACAAATGAGTTACATGGCTAAGAGACTTCAAAGTGAGTTGGGATGTCATCCCAGAGGAAACGCTTACACACATCTCAGCAACATCTCATAGACTGCCCAAATGGATACTACCCCAAATAGTGGGGGTCCTGAGGGCTCTGGAGACACCCAGGTCCTATGGTCAGGGCAAATAGTTCAGGAGTTTGGTGCCTTGCCAGTGGACCCAACTTTGGAGTTTTTGGTCCTGACAGTGACAGAGTTGGACTCAATTATCTTTTCCATACACATGACTCATCTATCCCTTCTATTTAACCCTATACTTGGCAATGGAGTTTGTAGGTGTACATCCAGAGACTTGAGACTTTGGGCTGTCCATGTGCCAAAAGCTCCTGGAACCTCAGCGGAGTTGCAACACCTACTCTGTAGCCCATTGGACTCACCCAGGACAACTGGTGGGGAGATGGTGATGCACAATGGCCATCCCAGGGAATGGAGAGGATTTGCAGCTGCAGGCAGGATAGTTCCATCCATCTTCCCCATGGGATATAAGCCCCCTTTCAATTGGAGACAGAGTGGATGTCACTATCCCAGAATCCTTGGGATTGGGAGAAGAGCTAGGGATTAGATTAAATTTACTGGTATTCTAGAGACATATTGTTATTCTAGCAATGGAAGAAATTACACCATTACAATATTGATGTGGAGCTAGTGGCCACTGGAGGCTATGGGGGCAGGGAGAGGGAAAAACAGTTGTAATACGGGGGCTTTTTCAAGAATTGGGAATTGCCTGGGTGATGTTGCAGTGACAGATATAGGCCATTTTATATCATCATATAACATGCAGAACTGTATGGGAGACAGTGTAGACTACAATGTGAACTATGGTCCATGCTTAATGGCAAAGCCCCATGTTTATCAATTGCAATGAATGTGCCATGCTAATAAAGGATGTTTATGTGGGCGGTTGTGGGAAGTGTGGGGAGTGGGACATATGGGAATCCCTACATTTTTTGCGTAACATTTATGTAATGTAAGTGCAAAAAATAAAAAATATATTGTAGAAGCTGCAAGTAAATTTTTGATGTGATGCCATAGATCCGGCCACAGGGCTTTTAATAACAGGACACACTATGTGAAGTTTTGTGATTTCTTCAATGTGCTGTTCTTTATAAATAATTTATAATGAAATAGAAGTATTGCCTTTCCTATTCGTTGAGCTTTCTAACAAAAGTTGAGTTGTAAAAACAACTGAAAAGTTGAATTGTAAAAATTGTTTCATAAAAATTATTGCTTTAATTAGAAATGCCTGTGAAAGGAAAGACTTGCAATTTGTTGCTTTAATTAGAAATGTTTGTCAAAGAATTCAAAATTCAGAATAAATAACTTTTTTAAATTAAAAAAAAAAGAACAAGTCTTTCTGATTACAGACTCTTAAAATGTAGCATGATCAATTACTCTGATTTGCCTCAGAAATTCTGTTCTAAATCAATTGTCATAGGATAATTACTGATAATGTTCATTTCTCCTTCCAAATGTGTAAAAATAAATGAGATATATAGACATTTTACTTATGCAACACCCTTTTTTTTTTGCCCTACTGTTGTAAAATAAATCAAATATATTCCATTTGGATTAATTCTATTTTCTTCCATTGTGCTTTGCATTTGGTGGAATATTTCAATCTAGCAACTTATATGTTTAAGTCCTGATATTTTCTTTAAATTATTTTTGAGAGTTCATCTTCTCTGCATTTCTGTATTCTCTGTTCTGTCCATTTGACACTTATGTTCATATATTGGATTTGCTGGACTGATCATCTCATTTTTCTTCTTTATATTCTAGGAGATGTACGCAGATTTATTTTTCAAAGGCTCTGTTTAGATTTTATTTGTATTATATTTTAAATTTAAAGATATCTTTCTTATTTCTGATGATTCATGATTTTCAGCATCATATTTCTGCCCTCTGTATTTTCTGTACTGAACTCCTTTCTGAGGTCTGCAATAGGTCTCATCAACCATAGGCTCCAGTGTTCATCTCTATGTTAGATCTTTCTATTTACTTTAAGAAATTTTGTCTGTTGAATTTTTCTTGACCTTTAATGCAAGAATTTTTTTCCTGTCTAGTGACTCATGGCTCTCTGCAATAAAAGGTTGAAGGAGTACAAAGGTAATTGGAAGTTCTTAGCCAATGGAAGAAGTTTGTTTGCTGAGGGCTTCACTTTGGGATGATATCCTAAGCCATTTCAATGGTGCCCTTATTGTTGCTACATTTAGGACATTTGGGGTAGTGCTGATAATACTTTCTAGAAAAATATCTTCTAATAACCTACTGGAGGACTATGAATATTCGCATATTGTGATGGTTAGGTTCATGTGCCAACTTGGCCAGGTAATGTTGCCCAGTTGTTTGGACAAACAAGCACTGGTTTAATTGTTACTGTGAGAACATTTCATGGACTTAAATCATCAGTAAATTGATTGCATATATGGGTGATTATATTTTTAATCAACTAAGGAGATTGCTTTAAACGCATATTATTGATCCCATCTATGATTTGATACAGAGTCAATTTTGAGGAATGCAAACTCTTGCATTTCATAATTGTCCTTATGGGAAGGCATCATCCCATTTGCAAGAAATAAATTATGATGCAATTTTGAGGAATGCACTGAAGTTATAAATTTAGATTGCATGTAGATTGAAATTTATGTTTATCTTTGTTGTTATGTATTTAATTGTTTAGTGCTTCTTTGCTATGAAATGAGGGATGAAAACAGTTTCAAATACAAGTCAATGTATAAATACTTTGAAGTTGACTTTTTTAAGATCATTTTTTAAAAAGTGTTGGAGCTACTTAAATAGAAAATATCACGTGCAATCTGCTGTATAATAAATCTATCTCACTGAAATACAGCAATTACATAATTTTAAATGCAAATTAAATTATAAACATAGATATATGTTTTAGCTGCCTGTAAGTTTTTTGCTTAGAAAGTTAAATTAATTTAAAGCCACTTTTGGACTCACTTTTTTTCACATGTTTAGGTCCCAATCTTGATTATAAGAATAACTAATTGTTTATAGTTGCTTACATTAGAATTTGACCTGGGCCATAAATATGCTTATTAGAAATATCATTTTGTATTTTATGTTTTGGGAATAATGCATGGTGGGATTCATTTATCTTAAATCTATACAAGGAATAAAACTTGTAAACCATATACATATGTCCCATATTAAGAGCAAATTGAGCTTTGGTTGGAAAAAGAGATAATGATATTATATTTGAAAATTTATGCAATTGTATAATGCAAGGGATATCAACTTTAGATTTCAGCAGTAAGTGCAGTTATGCTGACACAGTGAAGAATTACATTGTAATATGGAAAACAATGATTAAATGATGTACAAACATCCTATCAGAGTAGTATCCAGGATATTGGAACATACGGTTCTGTACTTTTTTTTTTCTCAATAACTACATTTTCTGGCCAGAGATTTTTGTTGATATGTACAAAATATCCTGATTAGAATCCTAAGCCATCTGCTGTAGGATGGCAATGTATGAAAATGTCAGAGAAAGAGCAGAGCTAAAAACTTATTTGTGGAAAGGATTTGAGGCTTGCATAACCATGAGTAAGACAATGTGTTCAGCTTCAACATGGTCAGGAGCTAATTTATGTTGACAGAAAAAAGGGTTTGAAAAACTTTAAAAATTTTTCCATAAAAGCAAAATACCACACAAACAGATCTGTTCTCTAATGTTTGTAGCTTACATAGCTGCAGATTTTTTGTCACCCATTAGCACTAAATCGATTTACATTGCAATATTTTTAAATGGCCTGAACTATTCTGAAACATGAAGCTGAAAACTACTTATAATTTTAATAAAGAGTAAAGTAACAAGACAATGTTCATGGGTCACTTTAAATGCCCTTCAGATGGTATTAACTAAATAAAACCTCAATAAATAAAAACTATTTCCATTGAATTCTCAGAATGCAATAGCATTGAACTAAAATTTAATGTCAAATAGTTAAAAGAAAGATTATATAATACTCAATAATTAAGAATAAAAATAAACTTTTAAAATTAGTTTTGTACCAAAGGGAAAATCAAAACAGAAACTGTAAATTATTAAAAAATAGTGAAAATTAGAGGCAAAAACCAAATGTTCCTAAAAAATAGAAAACAATATACTGAATGAAAATATTAGCTTTAAATCATTATATTATTAAGACAAGGGATATAAAAGTAAGTAATATTTAAATTATAAATTATTGTCATATTGAAAAAGAATATAAAAATAAACTAAACTTTAAAAAAAGTATCTCACTGGTTAAATTAATTAAATTCCTAAATCAATATTTTAAAAAATTATACAAATAAAACTAAATTATAATTATAAAACATAGATTATATTATTGATCTGAAAAAAGTTTGCAATCAATAAATAATCATAAAAATCACTGATATAACTAAACTGTGGAAAGTCTACTTAAGTAAAAAATGAGAAATTGAAATAATTACACAATATTAAAAAAAGAGGCTGTATTACAACAAAAATCAGAGAAGATTAAACCATAAAATCAATTCACACCTAACTTCTGTGCCAATAATTAACAAAATCAGATTCAATATTTCTTAAGAAATATACATTTCCAAAATCAAGTCAGAAAAAAGGGAGGAAAAATGTGAATTCATGTATAAATACAGCATGTGATATGTTTTAAAAATCAGTATTATCAAAAATCAATTTACCAAAGCATTTTTCCATTTAGTCTATCAGGTTTCTAATTAAAAGATTATTCTTATATTAGTAAAGTAGATTTCTTATATTTTGTAACTGCTATTTTGACAACCATGTATACTGAAAATATGCTACTACATTTTTCTAAAAATGTTTTTTTCCTTTTGTTATGAATGCAAAATTTTAATTATATTAACTAACTATTAAAAAACTTTGATGGAGAAAATACTTTTCTGTAAGATTTCCATTAACTGACTAAATAAAGTAATTTCTAAAATATATCTATTTTTCTCATTTCAAAACACCAGCTATAATAATGTTGGCTAGCATAAATCACATTTTTAAAAAATGTATTGATGTTATTTTTGATTGATCCATTTTCGTTAAAGGACAATATATTAATCAATTTGATTTTTCTGGATCAAAATTTACCATTATTTTAATTCGCCATTTGCAATTTTGGTAAAGTTTGCATTAATTATCTACCCTTTTCTTATTGATTGTAAATTGGAGTAAATATTAAGAAATTTGTTGTATTAATTAGGAAATGTTTAAGAAAATTGACAAGGGTGTGTTTATTTTATGCTTTCTTCACTCTTCTTTATTTTACAAGATGTTGACAAAATGTAAGAAAGTTTGCCATGTGAAAATATAAGCAAAGCATAGAGACTTCTATCGCCAGTCATGATAGAATAACTACTCCCACTATACACACTGGACAAAATAGGCAAGCAGCATCTATTTTCAGATATTGTACAATAAGCACCATAAGACTGCAATCCATGAGAAAAACAAAATACACAAAGTAACCACCATCTTCAACTTGACTCTATTCCTTGGAACAATTTTGAGACATTTGTACAGGAAGCAAAGGAAAGTAAAGCCCAATCAAGTCATGACATTCCCACTGAGCTAAAAGGGTAGATATAGGAGTTCTGAGCTGCTAGACAAATGAAGCAGGGTTCTCACTATTGAGGAAGGAAATGAAAAGGACCATCCAAGAAATATGTGTGATTATTCCCCACAGTGCTTGATTGAGAGCTGGGCTGCACACATGCAAGGGAAGACACCAGAAGCCCTAGAAGAAAATGACTACTACAAAGTAGGAGCAGAACTTAGGTAACAGAGATTGTATGGTCTGTTAAACATTAAATTTATTGACATACAAGAGTGAAGTGATTTCCTAAATACCCAGGGAATTCACCTTAGGTGTCAGAAAAGTCATGACTTAATAGAGAATCTAGACTTTCTCTAAATAAGCCTAAATTGAGCCTCAGCAGGAAAAAGAACCACCAGGGAATTAAATGATTGTCAGAAACAAATTCAACTCTCATGTAAGAGAGACATAATCTGATTTCCTGTAACATATTCTCCACAATTTTCATCAAAAAATTGAGTATTACTTGACATTTAAAAAATCAATAAAATATGATCCATATTCAAGAACAAGATCATTTAACAAAAAAGAGACTCCAAGATGACCCAAAGCTGAAATTCATAGACAAGGACTTTAATGCAGTTATTATAAATATGATAAATTACTTAAGGGAAAACATGTTATTAATGTGAAAGAAAATGAGGAAGCTCAACAACAACAACAAAACAACATATAAAAATTGAAATTCAAGCATTATAGTAAAATATCTGAGTTAAAAATTAACTGGGTAGGCTTAAAGAAGATCAAAGACATTGGAACAATGATGCCATATATAAGAAATTTTGTATTACACACATACACACGTATTTGTTTTTATTTTTAATTTTTTTAAAAGATACTTAGATTACATAAATGTTACATAAAAAATATAGGGGATTCCCATATGCCCTGCTCCCCACACCTCCCATTTTTCCCACATTAACAACATCCTTCATTAGTGTGGTACATTAATTGCAATTGATGAACACATTTTGGAGCATTGTCACTAAGCATGGATGAAAGTTTAATTCATAGCTAATATTCTCTCCCACCCAGTTCTGTAGGTTTTTTTTTTAAGTTTTATTTTTTATTTGTTATATATCCCCCCCCTTTTCTGCTTGTTCTTGCTGTGTTCATCTTTGAATTCTTCTGTGTCTGCTTGTCTCCCCCCACTGCGGCGACCCGCCGAGTCAGCTCACCGTGTGGCTGCCTGCCTGTTCGCGGCGGCTTGCCCTACCCAAGGTGGCTTGCCTTCTCAAGGCAGTCTGCCTGCTCAAGGAGGGCTCAGTTTCAGTTCCTGGGACCTCCCATGTTGTAAACCAGAGCCCTACCAATTGGGCTACAGCCGGCCCCTGTTCTGTAGGTTATAGCAAGATATATAATGGCATTTATCTGTATCTGTCTTTGCAATGACCTTTAGGACAATTTCCAAGTCCCAAAAATGTCCCTATATTATATCTGTTTTTCCCTCTCCATGACCTCAGAACCTCCAAGTGACTACTGCCTCCACATCAATGATATAACTTCTTCCAATCCTACAATCACAATAAGTCTATAATAGAATACCAGTAAGTCTACTTTAGTCTATAGTTCATTCCCCAGTATTGAGGATTCTGGGATGGTGATGTTCACTCCACATCTAATTGAGAAGGGGCTGTGATCCCATAGGGCCAATGGATGGGGCTCCCTTGTTTGCAGTTGTAGAATCTCTTGGTTCCTTGGTATGGTAGTTATCCATCATCACCTCCTTGTTAGTTGTCCTGGGTGAGAACAATGAACTGGAGAGTAGTGTTGCAACTCCATTGAGATTCAGGGCCCACCTGGCACATGGACAACCCAAAGGTTTAAGTCTCTTGGACATACATCTAACAACTCTAGTTCTAATTATAGGTTCAAATAGAAGGACAGACGACCCATGTTGTAGAGAAACCACAACTGAGTCCAACTCTTTCACACTGGAGAGCATAAATTCCAAACTAGGGCCCACTGGCAAGGCACCAAACTCCTGAGCTATCTGCTCTGACAATAGTGTCTGGATGTCTCCAGTGCCCTGAGGAGCCCAACTATTTGTGATAGTATCTACTTTGGCAGTCAAAGAGATCCTGTTGAGACGTGCATAAGCATAACTTCCTGAATGACCTCCTAACTCACTTTGAAGTCTCTTAGCCATATAAACTCATTTGTCTTTACCTTTTCCCCCATTGGTTAAAATCTTTTTCCAGTTGCATTGCTAGTTGGTGCTTGATAGTAATTCCTTAGTGCCGGGGAGGTTCATCCCCAAGAGTCATGTCCCACGCTGAGGGGAAAGTAATGTATTTATACACTGAATTCATCTTAGAGAGAGGCCACATTTAAGCAACAAGGAGGTTCCCAGGAGGCAACTCTTAGTCATCCTGTAATACTAGGCTAAATTTCAATTTTAAGAGTAAAGGTTCATAAGCACAGTCTTCAATATCAAGGGGGAAAAGAGGGAGGATATTGGTTATACGGGATCCGCTGTATTCAGTAAGTGACTTTTCTGTAACCTAAAACTTCTTTGAAGACAAAATGAAAAAGAAAGTCAATGGTGGAACAAATGGAAGAAAATGTCAGTGTACACATAGGACAACAGATCTTACAGTGATGAAAGGGAAAATGTCAAAAAATGTTTTAAAATATTTATTATCAGAATTTTTTTATTTCTATATTTTTAAATTTTTGGTATTTTATTTCTTATTTTTATTTTTAAAAATTTTCTAATTAATTGTATTTGGATATTTAATTGGCTTCATTTTTGAAGAATTTTTGGATTGCAGAAGGGTTACAACTGTGGCAGGGGAGGATCATTGGTGCAGGGTGTGAGTGATGAGGGATACATGGGAGGAAGCTTACCTTGGCATACATATAAGGCATATAAATATGTTCAAATGTTCATGGAGCATTGTCATGGTGGGTGGAGATTCACACAATAACCAAAAGAATATCCAATTTCCATCCTGGGGAGCTCAGCCACATTCTCTAATGAAACAGCTAGAATCCCCTGAGTACAGGGGCAATGACTAGTGAAGGAAGGTGTTCCATTGATGGACACACACGTATTTGCAAACTAGAGTCCCAAAATGAAAGGGAAGAGAGAATGAGGCAAGGAAATGTATTTGAAAAGAAAACAGCTAAAAAGTTCCTCATATTTGTTGAAAAATATTCAAAGATGAACATATGCCAAAGAGAATTAAAAATTTTAAAATAGCACTCTTATGTACATCACAGCCAAACTCCTGAAAAACAAAAGTAGAGTAAAAATTATTAAATGGAATCCAGAGAGAAAGATGATTCACTTACAAAGGAATAATGAGACAAATGATGGTTCAGAAAGAATGGAAGTCATATGACAAAGGAATGACATATTTAAAGTACTAAAGTAAAATAAATGCTGTTAAACCAGAATTCTATATCCAGTGGAAAATACACTTTAAAAGGAGAGTCAAATACAATCATTTTAAGGTAAATGAAAGCTGAGAGAATACATTGCTTATAGACCTGCTCTTTGAGAAATACAGTAAAAAAGTCATACAGAAAGTAAATTGCACATAATTGGAAAATCAAATGATAAAACAGAGTAAAGGGAATAAGAAATAGTAAATCTGTCTGTAACTATAATGGATTAGGTTGATTTTCCTACTTTTAATTTTGTTATAAGGTAAATGACTGTTTAAATTTTAAAAGTATCATTGCAAAATAAAATATATAATGCATTACAAGTATATGACAAGAAGAGTTGATAGGAGGTCTAAAGATTGGAAAAGAAGTAACACCCACCTTTATTCACAGGTAATATAATTGTGCATTTTAAAAATCCTAATTAGTCTACAAAAATTTGAGTTTTAATAACTGAATTTAATGAAGTTTCAGGATAAATGGTCAATATAAAATATTCAATTATATTCAAATATACTAGAAATCAACAATAAGGAAATAATATTAAAACTAAATAATTTCAAGAGCAGAAGCATCAACATATGAAATACTTAGGAACAAATTAAACAAATGATTTGAAAAATCATTGCACTGGAGAACTGATAAACATCACCCTAATACCAAAACCAAATAACAATACTACACAAAAAGAAAACTATAGAACAATATCCCTAATGAATATAGATGCAAAATCCTCAACAAACTACTTGCAAACTGAATCCATACACACATTAAGAAAATATAAACCTCAATCAAGTGGATATTATCCCAGTTATGCAGGGGTGGTTCAACACAAGAAAACAAATTAATGTAATAGATCACACTGATAAATTGAAGAAAAAAAATCATTTGCTCCTCTTGACTGATGCAGTAAAGGCATTTGACAAAATATAGCACCCTTTCTTGATAAAAACACTCGAAAAGAGAGGAATAGAAGGAAGCTTGCTCAATATGGTTAAGTACATATATGAAAAACCCACAGCTAGTATTGTAGTCAATGGTGAAAGAGTGAAAGCATTCCCACTGAGGTCAGTAACAAGACAAGAATGCCCACTGTCACCACAGTTATTCAATATTGTGCTAGAAGTTCAGGCTGGAGCAATTAGGCTAGATAAATAAATAGATGTCACCCAAATAGGAAAGGAAGAAGTAAAACTTTCACTATTCGCTGATGATGTGATCTTATATCTACAAAATCCTGAAAAATCCACAGCAAAGCTACTAGAACTAATAGACGAGGTCAGCAAAGTGGCAGGATACAAGATTAATATGAAAAAAAATTAGCATTTCTATACACTACTCAGCAGTAAGAAGGAACAAAGTGCTAACACACGGGATAACATGGATGAATC
>PVKH010023967.1:0-13733 GCA_004027955.1 Chaetophractus vellerosus
AGGTTCGGTTCCCGGGGCCTCTCCAAGCAGGCAGACTGCCTTGAAAGGGCAAGCCGCCATGGGCGGGGCAGAGCCATCGTGGGCAGGGCAAAAAGCCACCACGGGCAGGGCAAAGCCGCCATGGGCAGGGCAAAAAGCCGCCACGGGCAGGGCAAAGCTGCCACAGGCAGGGCAAGTCACCCACAAACAGAGCAGAGCCGCCCGCGAACAGAGCAGAGCTGCCCATGAGCAGAGCAAAGCCGCCCGCGAGCGGGGCAAGCCGCCTGCACGGTGAGCTGACTCGGCGCGATGCCGCAACAGGGGGGAGACAAAGCAGACACAGAAGAACACAAAAATGAACACAGCAAGAACAAGCAGAAAGGGGGGAATATGTAACAAAAAAAAAAAGAATCATGCTGCTATGTGCAACCCAATTTTACAATGGGCAAAGGACTCAGACATTTCTCCAAAGATGATATACAAATGGCCAATAAGCACAGGAAAAGACATTCAACACATCATTATTCATTAGGGAAATGCAAATCAAAACCACAATGAGATAACATTTGACACTCACTAGGATGGCTATAACTAAAACAAAATAAAACAAAACAGAAAATATGTATTGGTGAAGATGTGAAGAAATTGGAACACTCATACACTGCTGAAAGGATTGAAAATGGAGCAGTTACTATGGATTACAATTTGGCAGTTCCCCCCAAAATTAAACATAGAATTACTAAAGGACCCAGCAATTCCACTCTTAGGTATATTCTCCTTTTTGGTGATCTTTGACATCAAGTTTCCTTTTTTCCTTTCATATACTTCAGGGGGTGACTGTTGTTATTTTCTAAAAATAATCACTTAGTTTGACAAGAAGACAGAATATTAAGAGAAAATAATTCCGATTTAAAATGTGTATCTGCCATATAATTTAAATATGAAAGGTGTTAAGTTTTGTTTTCTTTTCTTTTCTACTAAGTTCATAAATATATTGAAAGATTTAGGAGACTATTCACTGTATTGTAATATTTACAGGAATTATTTACGTGCTCAGAAAAGTTTTGTTTGCCAAGATCACCAGTTTGCCCTGTAAATTTAAGCATTTGAAGTGCTCAAAAGAAAAATCGAAAGTATCAAATTTTAAAGTAGTTTAAAATGCTAGGGAAATTTGCTAACTTTGTAAATGGGAGTTGTTGTTTAGTTTTTTTAAACCTATACTGACAGAGCACTAACCAAAGACTTTAGAAGGTGACTGTTCTTATTTTATAAAAAATACATACAAAATTTATGTAAGTTAAATTTAAAGGCTTACAAAATCTGATTTTATCTGTAAATTTTATAAAGTAAATATTAACTTAAAACCATAACTACAAATCATCTTTCCGTGCACAGAGACACCCTTGGACGTCAAAAACTCACATTGACAAATATATATGAATTCTCTTAAAGTGTAGCAGCTAACAGTGAATATAATATTGCCTGACATTAGTAGACTACTTCTACTGATTAAGCCTAACATTGCTTAACCTTTTTTGACAGTCATATCACAATTTTGACTAAGTGCAACTTACTATTAACTATATCTCCTATATTTCCCTGCATTTCAAAATTTTCTGTTTATTCTTACCAAGTTTAATCTTGTTACAACTGCCAAATCACTCTATGTCGGTGTTTTCCCAAAAGTGGGTCAAGAAATCAATGTATGAAGTAATAATCAACATTTTAAAAAATGAAATAGAATGAAGAGAAAACATCACAACACATCACTCTTAGGGTAAATGCAATTTCACAAAACATTTCTTTTGACCATTTTACATAAATATATACTGGGTTGCCACATAAAATGTATTTCTTAACATGAGCTGTACTCAAAATACAATGGAAAAAACATTGCACTTGTTAAGATTTCTCTGGATTCTGATCAAGTCATACAAAAACTACTTATTTTTTTTTTCTAGACCTTCTTAATACCTGCTTCCTTCTCCCCCAGACAACCAAAATAGCTTTTTAACATAAACCTATCCAAATAATTCAAGACTCATTCTTCCTTTCCTAAATGCTTGTTGACTTTCAAGGCAAAATATTACCAAATGCTATTTTAATTAGCTAAAGGATGTAATTTACCATAAGGTAAGAATGAGGCTTAAACATTCCCCAGGATTCAGAGCTATCATAAGAGAAAAGCACAAATCTACAGGGAAGGACGATATAGAAATGGGAGAACTGTAAGCCCTGCTGCCTCTCTTCTGAGGGAAAACATCCTGTCCCACCCACTCCTTCATTAATTTTTCCAGATAGTAATACCACAGGAACTCAGAAACTACAATATATATAGGCTTTGCTCCATCCTTCATTTTTATCAATATGGGTATTTAGGGAGAGTCCTTTCAATGACTCTTCTCTCTTCTCTCTGGGGTGATTTTTTCATTCATTCCTATGTTCATGGTTTAAAACAACAAAAATAACATGCACAAGAATTTCTATAATGGAGTTAAAAACCAAAATTCTTTGTTGGCCCTGAAAAATAAAAGTGATGAGGAAGAGGAAAAAGAATCATGTATAATAAAGAGACATGGAGAAAGAAAAATTATATTAAATGTCTCTCAGTGGCAGCTGGATCCTTGATAGAGGTTTTTTGTTGTTGTTTTTTAAAATTTATAATCCTAGAAAAAATATTATCAATAGCAAACAATTTTTCAACTGCCCTAAGCACATTTAATCCTTTTCCATATAATCTAAGAATCACAGCGCACTTGGGAGCAAAGAAAACAAGATTCAGGATGAAAATATTTCTTTTTCTTAATAAATTATGCACACAAATATGAGCTCTGTTTTATACTACTAAGTTTGAGAAGTTAGTAAGAAAAGACTATACCTGAGATATTTGGCCCTGGACTTTTGTAAGCTGAGTTGTTCGAATATTTAAAGACTGGCTTCTTGTTACAGTTGCCCCAGAAAGGGATTTTCCATTCACTTTTCTTTCAAGGTGACAACTTGCTGGTAATCTCTCTTCAAGAAGAACAGCATCCCAAGGATCCTCTGCTAGCAAACTTGGAACATTTTTCTTTTCTTCATGATCCAACACTTCAACATTGTCCACCTTTAGTTTACTTAGAGGATCCAAGTCTAACCAGTCGAATTTACTGATATCCTCAGAGTTGGGAGATACCTGTAGATTACTGACTGTGGCTTTTGAATTTATCTCCAAATCAGTCCTTGCTTTTCCATTTTTTAAAAATTCTGATGTACTAGCTATTTTGTCAAACAGCTTTGCCATGTCAGGACTGACTACTGGATGATAGGTAGGTAAGCTTCCTTGTGGATAAAACGGTGTGACAGGTGTCAAAGGATATGAAAAATATGGAGGCTGTCCTGGAAGACTTAAATATATAGGTTCTGTGGATGGAAAAGTAGGCATTCTTGGATTGAAGCCATTCTGGAATGCAGCCTGCTTACTGTAAGTTGAGGGATAAATAGAAGGTAAAGTATAAGTGGAAGGCCCAGATAATCCAGGTGGCCACTGTCCTCTCTGAATAGTAGGTCTAAGATAGAACTGTGCTGAAAATGAAGGGCTCAAAACAGGAGTAACTGGCAATACAGGTGTTTTTCTAGTTTCAAAACTGTCGTCCAACAATAGTTTCTCAAGTTCAGCTTGGGTAAGCTTTTCTACATCAATGTCTACTGCTCTTTTTTGGGAATCCGATTCAGGAAATACCATGAGATCACAATCCTGTTTGTCATGAACTTGTGCTTTTTGTCTGGTGCTACTTGTCAATTCAAAGCCTCTCTGATTATCAGTCACTTGTCTATCTTTTTGCAGTTTTGCTAAAGCCTCTGCTTCCATCTGTAATGCTTCTTCTTTGCCCACATCTTTTGTTCTTGTTGGTTCCATAGATGAAGATGAACATTGTTTAAATTCGTTGTTGCTGGATATCTGTGCCATGTCCACTTACGTGACCAAAGCTGTCTTCTCCTAATCTATTATTTTCTTGTAGTTTCCAAAATAGTAAGACCTATACATAAAAAGAAACATAATACTCAATTAGATTTTCTAAATACAAATTTAGTTACAGTTGACCTCATATGATTTAAAATTTGATGCCACTTACAAAAATACATTACAAAGAATAAAATAAAATGAACAATTGGGGGAAATCTGAGTGAAGAAAAGTTTTTAAAATACCTTATACACTGTTGGATTTACACCTACATGAATTTACCCAACTCCCTGACCTAAGAGGAAAGTTGGCTCAGTAAATGAACTCAAGAAGCTTTTACTTCAGCTGTCACAATGGCTGCCATTAACCAGTGGCACTTCTTCTTGGTAGAATTCTTGGCATGAAATGATTTAAGAGCTAGTCACATATTTTCAAGAGTTCAGATAGGGCTTTCAGTCATACAAATAGCAAGTCAAAATGGTTTTGATCTTTTGGTATTTGTTAAATTGCTCAAAAGCCAATTAGCAATAAAAGCATTCAATACCTAATCAATAAAAACCAAGCACTTCTGCTTTATCATATCATGTGAAAAAGTGATAAAGGGATTATACTATTCTAGGAATATTAAACTTTACAATGTAACATAAATTAGAATAATAAAACAAAAATCCTAAGGCTATACACTACTCAAAGGTTAAATTATGGCTGAATTCATCAATTAGGCTTGATCATAGTTCTATTCTGATTGTCGGCAACTAAATCAATAGTTATAATACCAGAATTTCTCTTTTTTAAGCTGCTGGACTATTTTTATTCATGGAAAGACTACAAGATAGTTTATTTTTAAACCTTCTCATAGATCAGTTCATAAAAATGTACCTTCCTCTATTTAAGACAAACATTTGATTCAGACCAAGAAGCAAAATATAACCAAGCAGAGTCTTAATGGCTGTGTAATAGAGGGCACCATTCCTGCTTCTAATTAGTATTATACAGGGGCCTAAATGTGCGTTCTGGCATCACACAGCCTTGGTTCAAAGTGAAAATGTATCCATCCTTAGTTTCCTAACTTTTAAAATTAAAAAAGTATCTATTAAGTTACTATAAGGGGGGCCGGCTGTAGCCCAGTTGGTAGGGCGCTGGTTTACCACATGGGAGGCCCCGGGTTCGGTTCCCGGGGCCTCCTCGAGCAGGCAGACCACCTTGAGAAGGCAGGCCGCCGCGGGCAGGGCAAAGCCGCCGCAGGCAGGGCAAAAGCCCTGACTCGCCGTATGGGGGGGACAAGCAGACACGAAAGAGCGCAGGAATGAACACAGCAAAAACAAGCAGAAAGCGGGGGGATATGTAATAAATAAAAAATAAATAAAAAATTTTTAAGTTACTATAAGGATTAAATGAAATAATGCAGGTAGAAGTGCTTCTTATTGAACTTAAGCATAAGCATTCAGTGGTATCTATTAGTAATCTAATCTAGTTTGAGATACATCTAGTTTGGAATGCCTAAAAAGCAAGAAAGACACTGTTTACATCCCATCATTTTTTTTTCTAGCATAGAGCTTGTCTACAGTGTACGCTAATAAATGATGAAAGCACGTAAGGACCCAAAGTGAATTTAACTTAATATAACACAAAGGAAAATCCTAAATGCTGGGAAAATAGTGAACAAAAAAATTATTAGTGATGAAAAAATGAAGAAAGGTATTTAAGACCAACTTGGAGTGTTGCTTTGCAATTGTTTTATGTAGCTATAGTTGAATTTCTGAGATATTTCACTGAAAAGCTGTTTCAAAATTTTCTCTTCTGTGGTAGACTGCAAAATAAAGGCACAATGTACACTTAAGATTTCATTGTATGTAAACTTTATATCAAGAAAAACACTATGGAGAGGATGTGGAGAAATAGGAGCGCTCATTCATTGCTGGTGGCAATGTAAGATGGTACAGCCACTATGGAAGATAGTTTGGCAGTTCCTCAGAAAGCTAAGTATAGAATTATCAGATGATCCAGCAAACCCTCTACTAGGTATATACCCAAAAGAACTGAAAGCAGGGACTCAAACGGATATTTGCACACCAATGTTCACAGCGGCATTATTCATAATTGCCAAAAGACAGAAGCAACCCAAGTGTCCATCAACAGAAGAATGAATAAACAAAATGTGGTATATAAATACAACAGAATATTATCAGCATTAAAAAGAATGAAATTCTCCTTCACAGAATAACATGGATGAACCTGGAAGACATTATGTTGCTTCAAATAAGCCAGACACAAAAGGACAAATACTGTATGATCTCACTGATGCGAGATAATTAGAATAAGCAAACTCAGAGTTAGAATCTAGAATACAGGTTACCAGAGGCTGGGCTGGGGGTAGGGAACAGGAAGTTAATGCTTGATTTGCAGATAATTTCTATTTGGGTTGACTGTAAAGTTTTGGAAATGGATGGTGGTAATGGTAGCACAATATTGTTAATTAACAACACTGAATTATATGTGAATGTGGTTAAAGGGAAAATTTCAGGTCATATATATGTTACTAGACTAAAAATTGATAAAACATAGTATTGTACAACATAGTGAACCTATTGTAAATGATGGACTATAGTTAGTACAATTATAAAAATGTTCTTTCATTAATTACAACAATGTACTACACTAATACAAGGTGTTAATAACAGGGTGGTATATTAGGGGGGAAATACACCTATTGTAAATTATGGACTATAGTTAATACTACAATTATAATATTCTTTCATCAATTATAACAAAGTACCACACTAATACAAAGTGTTTCTAAAGGGGAGGGGAGATATACAGGAACACTATTTTTTACATGATTTTTTCCTGTAAACCTACAACTTCTCTCATTAAAAAAAAATACATACAAACATGCAGACTAGAAATTCTTTAGCATTTGTTTCCCAATAAATATTTCTTGAGCTCCTGAATAAAAAAAGAAAAATGTTAAATAAATACTGAACTCTTGTTAAATATACACAAAGTACTCAGAGGGAAGTACTACTAATGTCTACAATTTATTTGGGAATGCATTAAAAAAAATAAGATGAACTGAAGGAGAGGTAAAGGGATGATAGATGGATAAATATGTGATAAAGCAAGTACAGGAAAATGTTAGTAGTAGAATCTAGGTTGTAGGTCTATGAGTATCCACTGCAATTTTTTCATCCTGGCTGCATGACAAAATTTTCACAATAAAATGCTGCGGGAGAGGGGGTGATTAGGAACAAATACTTCCCATTCTAGTATACATGACCCTTTGCAATGTGACTTTATTGCTCCTCTTACAGAGATTGGGCCTATTTCTCCACTCTCTGGATCTGAACTGACCTTGTGGCTTGATTTGACTAATAGAATACCACAGACATTAAAGTTTGGGAGTTCCATGCCTAGGCCATAAGACATCTTACTGCTTCAGCAAGTCTTTCCTTGACATGCAGCCACTGACACATGAATCCTCATTGAGGATGAGAGACTATAAGGAGAGAGAAGTCCAGCCAACAATCAGCACCAACCACCATCATGTATGTGAAGCCATTCATGCACAGTCCAGGTCCACATGAGTGACCCAAGGGAAAAGTGGCAGAAGAAACTACCCAGCTGAGCTCAAGTCAACTGCTAATCCACAGTATCATTTTGGAATAGTTTGTTACACAGCAACAGATAACTAAAAACTTTTTATTCTTTTTAAAACACAAAACTGAAGCCACTTACGTACTTAAGTTTCTCAAGTGTTTTAACCTACACTACTACTACCATCCTCCTTCCTCAGAATAAATAGTTCCCTTTTCCTTCCTAAGACTGACTTCTCTACTTAGATCCTTAATCCCATTAAATTCCCTCTACTTCTTTATCAGTAATTCCCTTCTTTTTTTAAGATTTATTTTTATTTATTTATTCACCTCCCTCTACTTGTTGTTTGTGCTTGCTGTCTGCTGTGTCCATTCACTGTGTGCTGTGTCTGCTCATCTTCTATTTAGGGGGCACTGGGAACCAAACCTGCGACCTCCCATGTGGGAGAGAGGCACTCAATTGCTTGAGCCCACCTCAGTTCCCTGCTTTGTTGTATCTCTCATTGTCTTTCCCTTTTGTGTCTTCTTGTTGCATCATCTTGTTGCGTCAGCTCACCATGCCTGCTCATCACACCAACTTGCTGTCTTGCTCGTCTTCTCCAGGAGTTACCCAGAACTGAACTGGGATCTCCCATGTGGTAGGCAGGAGCTCAATCACTTGAGCCACATCTGCTTCCCAATAATTCCCTTCTTTGCATTGTTAAAATTCTCCTTTACTTGCTTCTGATCCTTTGCCATAAAAATGCCCAAGTTTTCACCATGCTGAGAGCCGAAGAAAACTTAACATTCCAAACCTTTAGAGGCCAGTTGTTTTCATTTTAATTTTCTTCTTTCACTGCCAAACTCTTCAAATAAGTGACCTAGAAAGACCTTCCATTCTTCATTCTGTCTTGTAAAAATTCTACTTGTCCTTCAGGGCCCAATTCAAATACTTCCTACTCTCTGAAGTTTTTCCTGAGCACCTCTTCTCTTAATTCATCATTTTACCACAACTGAATATTTTTATCATATATTTACCTTCTTTATTTTTGTAGACTTTATGCTGTCTTTGTCTGCTGAGCATTCATTCTTTTCAGAAACTACTTATCTCCCTATTTATTGTCCCTTCCACCCCCCACACACACAGCACCCCCCACCCCCAACCACTCCGAGGATTAAGTTTGGCCAATCATGAGTTAACCCAAGGACTTCTGCTGAAACTATTTGGGAAGGAAGCTTCTAATTGTGATTGCTAAACTGATGGAATGTAAGCCTGGCATTGCTGTGGCCGTCTTTGCCACCAATTGAAGAGATGCTGCCTGGGAATAAAAGCATCAGCTTTTACACTGATGTAAGCCAATACACTCCCCTTTTTGTTTAAGCTAGTTTAAAATGAGTTTTTGCCCTGGTAACCAAAAAGGTCCTGATTAACGTAGTATCTGTGAACCCGTCTACTCAACGGACTAAAATAAGCTTCTTTAAATGCAGAGGCATACCTTTGTTCATTTTTGTTCTTCCCCACAACATTTAATAGCACCTTGTTTAATAAATATGGAACTCATTTACTGAATATGTGTTTTAACAAGAGGCAATGAGGACTGTCTAACAGTCTTGAAGAAGGCATTCATATAGTACAACAGTATGGATATATAAAGTGGGAGAAATATGTCAAGTTATTGAACACCATAACACATTGCCTATTTTTCAGAAAATCAAATGAAATAAAACAAAACAAACATACATTTTAAATAATTACAAAAAAGATAAATATATTGAATTGCAATTATTCTTCCACAAGCATAATGCCATTTTTGTTATTTAAGTATTCTCAAGGTTGCCATTTCTGGTAATGATATAACATTGTTCTGAAAGGGGGGATCTGGATATTTTTAAATGAGTTTGATATATAATTTATTCACTAGAGAACATGCTTGTTCTGAATATCTCAAGTGAATGTTAATTCACATTTACTGAAAAATATATAAAATTAATGGTTTGAAATATATTTTGGCAGTGAATATGGTGTTCTTCACATTCGTTTGCTCCATCCCTGACACCAACCCAAAGCAGTGCAGCTAAAGTAAGTTTAATTCTAAGTAGTCAGTAATAGTCACCTGCCTGTTAGCATCTAAGATTTACCATATTCTAGTTTTCCAAATGATTATCATGCATATAATACCAAATAATAATAAAAAGATTAAAACACTGTTTCAAAAGTAACCCTGTGCTTCAACTATTTTTCTGGGGCTGCTGCATTGATATGCTCCATTAATTTTTTAAAATAAAACTTCATTTGATGACAAACATTCTGTATTAAAATTCCTAATTTTTAATTCAAAATGAATACTTCAATGCTACTGTTCCCTTAATTCACGCTGGGAAAGACAATATAGCTAGCTTTTGAATGAGGACTATGTATCATCCGCCAACAATTTCCCAACATAAAGTAACCCAGTGAAGACTGAAAGGCTGTAGCTACTTTAAAATTCTTCAAAAGAGGGCAATTAAACTATTCCGTTTTGGACAATCATTTGCATACCAAAAAGAGAAGAATTAATTTAAAAGCTCTTGGCTTCTTAAGTGGTAGACATCCATTTACAATTTAAGTTTAATCTCAGAGAAAAATAAAACAAGTCTGTCCTGGTACATCTGTAGTGAGTTGAACAGTGTCCCCTCCAAAATTCTTCTCCTCCCAGAACATCATAAAGTAACCTTATTTGGAAATAGGGTCTTTGCCGATGTAAATAGTTAAGATGAGATTATATTGGATTAGGGTGGGCCCTAAAGCCAGTAAGACCTTATAAAACTGGAAAGAACACACACACACACACACACACACACACACACACAGAGGAAAGCCATGTGAAGATGGAGTGATGAAGCTACAAGTCAAGGAATTCCAAGGACTGCTGGGGGACACCAGGAAGAGTCAAGGAAGACTTGACTTAGGAGAAAAATTTAATTGATCTCAGACTTCTAGCCACCAGAACTGTGAGAGAATCAATTTCTGGTGTTTTCAGCCATCCAGATTGTAGTAATTTATTATGACAGCCCTAGGAAACTAATACGCCATCTATATGCTTTCTGATCTTAACAATTCAAGAAACAATGGAGAAACAATGATTCGAGTTCAACACTACAGATATTTCTCCTCTAAATAAAAATGAACAAAGAAAAATATATTATGGTATCTCCATGGAAGAAAATACTATGCCATCATTAAAAATAAAATTATGAAGACTGAATCATGGAAAATGTTTGTTAAAGTTATAGCAAATATCTATATTTATATATGAACATGCAGATCGATGTATGCAAAACATATACCAAACATTGCTTTAAACACTTCATATGTACTAATATAATCCTCAAAAATTCTCTAA
The DNA here is from genome assembly GCA_004027955.1 of Chaetophractus vellerosus. Taxonomy (NCBI): domain Eukaryota; kingdom Metazoa; phylum Chordata; class Mammalia; order Cingulata; family Chlamyphoridae; genus Chaetophractus; species Chaetophractus vellerosus. The sequence goes on from PVKH010023967.1 coordinate 10,876, forward strand.
AGTAGCCACTATTATTATCCCTAGTTTACAAATAAAGAAACTTGAGCACAGAGATTATATAATCTGTCTGAGTTTATTGCACCTAGCAAATGGTAGAATCAAGACTCAAACCCCAGGCAGTGCTAATTCACTATGATTTACTTTTTTACTAAATTATTCAGAAACAGTGTCTAATTTGACATACTCTATTTTTTTTAAAGATTTATTTTTTATTTATTACATATCCCCCCCTTTCTGCTTGTTCTTGCTGTGTTCATCTTTGCTCTCTTCTGTGTCTGCTTGTCTCCCCCCACTGCGGCGACCCGCTGAGTCAGCTCAGGGCGCAGTGGCCTGCCTGCTCACTGCGGCTTGCCCTGCAGCGGCGGCTTGCCTTCTCAAGGCAATCTGCCCGCTCAAGGAGGCCCGGGAACCAAACCCGGAGCCTCCTATGTGGTAAACCGGCACCCTACCAATTGGGCTACAGCCAGCCCCTCGACATACTCTATTATAAATATCAACTTTCTTCCTCAATCCTGGGAAATTTTTTTTTTGCATAATAAATTATTTCATTGTTTCTTGTAATTTTACCATGTGGTTGATTTTACTTGTAACATGTACTGACTTATCAATTAATTTATTTATCACCAGATGACTAGCAGATTTATAATTCCATTGAAGTCAAGAACACTTATTTTATTCATCCTCCACTCTCACTTCTAACGCAGTTGTTGAAGGAATGCACCAATGACTAGAATTTGAAATATCCATTTCTCTTATCAAAGAGAAGCTCAAATTATGAAACAAAATAATACAGGCTAAAATAGCTAACATATTAGTAATTCAACTTAAACTGAAAAATCATGTGGTTAGGTTCTGAATAAACAAGTTGGGAGAGAGTGGAGAGAAAAGAGTATCTTGAAGACAAGAAGGGAGATGGCAACAGGAAGCTAAAAATAGGAGAGAGTCTCCATCTGTGTTAAAAGGAAAATACTCAAAGACAAGAAGATATCTCTAATGATTCATGGAGGAAAAAAGACTCATCTGACAAAAGAAACCAAGTACTTTCGTATTAGGCACCATACAACTCTGTCACTGATAACAAAATGGAAGAATGTCTAGGTGTTAGGTGAGATAAGGTTAGAGCAGCACTACTCATTAGAAATGAAATGCAAGCCACATATGTAATTTAAGATTTTCTAGAGACATATTTACAAAAATAAAAAGAAACAGATGAAAGTATGGTCTTTATGTAAGAAGAGATAAATAAATCTATAGAATAGGCCAAGAACCCAGTAGTCAGGCACATACTTATGTAGACACCTGATTTAAGACAAAAGTGACACATCAGAACATGGAAAGGGAAAGGACAGTGTTTTCAATAAACGGTGCTAGGACAATATGGGGGGTGGGGGAATGAAATTGGACTCCTATTTTCCTCCTTAAACAAAAATCAACTCAATGTAAACCAAATACCTAACTGTGAAAGGCAAAACTATAAAGCTTTTAGATGCTAAAAGAGAGAAATTTCATAACATCAGAGAAGGGAAAGATTTCTTAAACAAGACTTAAAAAGCACTGACCATAAGGGGAAAAAATAATACATTTGACTATAGTAAAATTCAGAACTTTTACTCATCAAGACACCAAAAAGCCACAGAAAGGAAGTAAAAAAAGGACTCAAACCAAGGATAAATATTCCTACAAATTAAAAAGAAAGACAAGATGATCTAAAAGAAAAACAGTAAGGCATGAACTTCACAAAAGAGAAACCCAAAAGACGAATAAGTATATGAAAAAAATTTTTCAATCTTATTAGTCATCAGGGAAATGCATATTTAAAATCTTACAATACTAAGTATTAGCAAGTATTTGGAACAATGTGAACATGAACACACACACACACACACACACACACAGAGCTAGGATGAATGTAAAATGGTACGACTGTTTTAGAAAACAGGGGTTATTTTACGTAGGAAAGTTGAAAATAACTACACTCTATGATCCAGCAATTACACTCTAGGACATATATCCTAGAGAAACTTGTGAATGTGTGCACCAAATATGTACACAAGAACATTCATAATAGCATTGCCCGTAATAACCCCAAACAGGATATAACTCATATTCACTGACCTAAACATGGATAAAAATAGTATGTTCACTAAATGGAATTCTATGCAGCAACATAAATGAACAAACTAGAGCTATACAAAACATGAATAAAACTTAGAAACATTGAGCAAACAAAAGCAAGAAATAAAAAGTACAATTCCATTCACATAAAATTCAAAAACATGAAAAACTAAACTAGCTTACCTACCAGTCCTCCCAATGGCCAAAGCTAGAATAATTTGAGTGACAAAATAAATAATAATACTGGATTATAATCCAAAGAATAAAATAAATACCATAGGTCGACACCAATATAAATTATTATATAAATAAATAAATAAATGGTGGAGAAGGAATAAATCTTCCTTACCAAAGAATTCTAAATAATATATGTAGATATCCTTCCTCTAAGAATTGGAGCTTAATTCCACTCTTCTTGAGTGTGAGCTGGATTTAGTAGCTAGTTTCCAATAAATAAGAGCTTGAAAAGGGAAAAAACAGTGGAAAGAACTGGCAGACAAGACCTCAATCAAGTATCTAAATTAACATCACCAGTGATAAGCCATCTTAGGGCCCGGCTAGATAGCTCAGTGGATAAAGAGCTCGCTGGGAAACCACATGGGAGGCCCTGGGCCCGGTTCGGTTCCCGGGGACCTCTCCTAGCGGGCAGACCGCCTTGAGAATGGCAAGCCGCCATGGGCGGGCCGGAGCCGCCGTGGGCAGGGCAAAAAGCTGCCACGGACAGGCAAAAGCCGCCACGGGCA
>PVKH010023968.1:0-13735 GCA_004027955.1 Chaetophractus vellerosus
ACCAGGCAGAGATCAGCAACTATCTGGCTTCAAAACATGGCAACTGAATTTGGTAATAAAGCAACCTTGAGTTGGACTTTTCAGGGCTTGTAATGGTAAGTTTTGAACCCTAATAAATATACTTTATAAAAGCCAACAGATTTCTGGTACTTTGCATCAGCACCCCTTTGGCAACCTAGTATGGGGCACTTAGGTTATTTCCATCTTTTAACAGCTGTGAAAAATGTCATTATAAACATTGTTGTGTAAATGTCTGTTCCAGCCCTTCCATTCAGTTCTTCTGAGTGTATTAGTAGTAATGGGATTCCTGAATCGTAAGGCAGTTCTATATTTAGCTTCCACGATTTTCCACAGAGATACATCATGCTAAATTGCCACCAACAATAAGGCAATAAGGTAGTGCTCTTATTTCTCCACATCCTTTCCAGCATTTTTAGTTTTCTGGATATTTTATTGACAGTTTTTTCAACATTTAATAGATAGTAGTTGACACAGTCCAAAAAGTTTATAAAAATATTCACTCCCACCAGAAATGTATTTTACTTTTTCCTTATACTTCCATTAAACTTGGATACTGCAATTGGTTTTTATTCCAACTTTATTGATACATAATAATAAGGCATAAATCCATCCAAAGGGTATAATCAATGGTCTTTGGAGGAATCACATGTTTGTGCATTCATCACTCTAGTCAATCCCAGAGCACTATCATTATTCCAATAATATTAATAAGCAAAAACAAACAGTGTCATCATGTACCTGGTGTACATCTACTATTTGTTTCCATTCTCTCTAGTATATTTGTATTTATATTTTGTAAACACCATCTTATTTATGCAATATCAACCATGTTCATATTTTACATGAAGTTTTACTATCTTATACAGGTCCATGTTACAGTTTTTAGCTTTCCATCTGATAGTGTTTTAATAATGGCACCCTGTAAAGTGTGAAATGATAACTCAGTATAGTTTTGATCTGCATTTCCCTAATAGCTAGTGATGTTGAACAGTTTTCATGTGTTTTTTTTTTAGCATTTGTATTTCTTCTTTTAAAAAATGTCTAATCAGGGCTTTTGAAAAATTTTAAGTTGGTTTTCTTGTCTTTTATTCATTGAGTTGTGTGATCTTTTTATATAACATTCCTACCAAACCCTTGAAGGGTATGTAAGTTCTAATATTTTCTCCGATTGAGTAGGCTTCCTTATGATCTTTTAAAAGTTGTTTGAAGCACAGAAGTGTTAAAGTTTAAAAAAAATAATTCTTTTATATTAAAAGAAGTTTTAGAGTAATGGTACATAAAATATATAAGGGATTCCCATATGCCCTATTCCCTGCACCTACCACACTTTCCCACATTAACCATTAGTGTGGTACATTTGTTAAAATTGATGAACACATATTTATTGCTAATAACCAGGGACTACAGTTTTCATTATAGTTTGCACTCTTTTCCACTCAATTTTGTAGGTTATGACAAAATATACAATGGCCTGTATCCATCACTGCAATGTCATGCAGGACAACTCTAAATGACCCCATAGTACACCTAATCTTCCCTCTTCCATCACTCAGAACCTCAGGAGAACACTGTGTTTATATCAATAATAAGATTTCTTCTATTCCTAGAATAATAAGTCTACATTAGAATAATAATACATCCATTGTTCATTATCTCATCTTGAGGGTTTGGGGATGGTGATGCCCACTCTGATTCTCATTGAGAGAGAGCTCAGATCACATGGAGCAGATGGATGGAACTATCTTACTTGAATTTGCAGATACTCTCTGTTCCTTAGGATGGGTGTTGGCCATCATTATATCCTTGATTGTTGTCCTAGGTGAGCCTGGTGAACCGGAGAGTAGATGTTGCAACTCTGGTGAAATTCAGGGCTCAACTGACACATGGACAGACCAAATATTTAAGTCTCTGGGACATACATTTGTAAAATATAGTGCTAATTATAGGTTCAAATACAAGGGGCAGAATAGCCATGTGTAAAGAAACTATAAATGAATCTAACTTTGTTACACAGGGGAGCATGAATTCCAAATTAAGGCCCACTGACAGGGTGCTGAATTCCTGAACTGTCTATCCTGCTTAGAGTTTCTGGATGTCTCTAGTGCCCTCAGGATCCCTGGTGTTTGAGGCACTGTTAAATGTGGGAGTCAATAAGATCCTGCTGAGACTTGTATAAATGTAACTTCTGGAATGACCTCACAACTCACTTTGAAACCTCTTATCCATAAAAACTCATTTGTATTTACTATTTCTCTCTTTTTTCAAAGTCTTTTTCCAGATGTATTGTTGTTGGTGCTTGGTAACAATCCCTTGGTGCCATGGAGGCTCATTCCCCGGAGTCATGTCCCATGCTGGAGGAAAGGTCAGTGCATTTATATGCTGAGTTTGGTTTAGAGAGAGGCCACCTTTGAGCAAAAAGGAGGCCCTCAGAAGGTAACTCTTCTGCATTATATAATATAGGCTATATTTCAAACTCACAAGAGAAAGTTCATAGGTACAATCATCAATATCAAAGGCTTGACAAAATGGTCTGTTTTCTTTCACTAGGCACTGTCTTTGGACTGGTGGATCCTTGCTGCCTATTAGAGAATGTAGCAGAACTCTCCAGAATGGAATCAATATTATTTTGGTTTTTGTGTGGATCTCTATCCACTGAGACAATGCCCCATGAACACTTGAACATATTCATATGCCTCAGAGCCATGAACCAGGTGAACCTCTTCCCATGCATAACCCATCACTGACACCCAGCACCTGTGTTCCTCCCCTGTCAATGTCGTGATCCTTCTATGACTGAAACCTCTCCAAAACAGAATCCAATAAAATAACCAAATAAAATTAATGAGAAAATGAAGTAATTTTAAAAAGAAACCAAAAATTACAAAAATTTAAGGATACAAATTTTTTTTTAAATTAGACATTGTTTCTTTCATCCTGTAAGATGTTTCTCTCTCAATGAGAAGTGTAATTTTCTTCCATATATCCCACCACTGTCTTATTTTTTTCCACTTATCTTCAAAGAAGTTTTAGAATACAGGAAAGTCACCAAAAGTATATAAAGGATTCCAAATATCCTACATTATCCCCATTTTTCCTTCTCTATTAACACAATTTTATATGCAAATGGTACATTTCTTACAATTGTACAAATATTGAAGCATTGCTACTAACCATGTTTGATGGTTTACACTATGGTACACATTTTGGCCCTTTCATTTTATATATTTTCATGAAATTTGAAGTTTTCTGTATCTATTATGGCAGGATCATACTGAACAATTTGAATGCCCTAAATATGACATATGATCCAGCAAGCCCATTGTTGGGTATATACCCAGAAGAATTAAAAGCAGTGACACAAGCAGATATATGCACAAAATATTGTTCACTACTGCCAAGAGTTGTATTCAATCCACATGTCCATTAGCAGATAATGGGTCAACAAACAGTGGTGAATACATAACATGGAATATTACTCATCTGTAAGAAGGAATTCAGTATTAACACATGGAATAAAAAGGATGAATCATAAAGACCTTATGTTGAGTGAAGTAAGCCAGACACTGAAGGGCAAATATTATATGACCACACTGATATGAATTAAACAAATTGAGCAGATTCATGGAGCTAGAATCCAGAAGATAGGTTTGAAGGAGAAAGAAAGGAAGTAGAGGGTGGTGAGACAATGCCCATATGGGCAAAACCCATGCCAAGGTGGAAGGGTGTAGTTGAGCAGTGGATGAGTGTGACAGTGTTGCAGTGATGTTATTGGGTTCAGTGGTGCTGGTACATGAGGGGTAGTAAGGTAGGAGTGTTGGGTTGGACTATCGATGGAACTGGGGAAAGATCAGGGAAGGAGCAGGTAATCTCTGGGGATTTGCAGGTCTGTGTTTAAAACAACAATGTTAAGTATGTTCTTTTGGCAAATGTGGCAGGGAAGTGTTACTGGTATAGGCTGATGCATGTAGGGCAGTATAAGGGACAGGCCACAACTGCAGTAAGCTATGGAATGTGTAAGTGTTTATTGTCTCATAGTGTGTTATATCAATGGGTGGAGACCCACATAACAAATAAGAAAATGTCAAACAAGCATCCTGGGGAGTCCTGCTGTGTTCTTAATTATAGGGAAAGAATCCCTGGAAAAGATAGGCAGTGTCTATCAAAAGAAAACAGACTGATAAACCAATATCTCCATATTGCAGGTATTGTCAATATCTGCAAATAATTATGAATCTCATTCTTGAAAAATTAAAATTTAGTCATTATCATAGGTTCTGAGGGGAAGGAGAAGTAAGAATAGAATAAATGGAATGTAGAGCATTTTTTTAGAGCAAAAGTGTTTAATTTTTAGGATATCACACCTATTTATTTCTTTCATTGCTCATTCTTTGGGTGTAAGTTTTAAGAAACCTCTGACTACCACAAGTTCTTAAAGTTGTTTCCCTATATTTTCTTCTCAGAGGTTTATGGTTTTAGATTATATATTTATGTCTTACATCCATTTTGAGGACATTATGTTGAGTGAAATAACCCAAGCACAAAGGTCTAATATTTTATGTTCTCACTTATATGAAGTTAAGACAATGAGTAATCTCATGGAGGTAATTTCTAGAATACACATTAATAGTAGATAAAATGTTCATTAAGAATGGGAGCTAATGCTTGATATATGTAGAAGTTTTAATGAGGTTTATTTTTAAAGTGGGGAAATGCATGTTTATGTTAACACATTATATTGAGTATAAGTAATATTGCTGACATAAATATGATTGTGGCTGAAAGGGGTAGTTCAAGGATGTAAATGTCAATTGAATGGAAACTAGAGGATAATCTAGGAATTCTATAGCATCATGATTTTGTTGAAGGGTAAGGTCTCAGGTTAATAGTATAAACCTAAGAATGTTCTATTACAAATTCTTAGGAATATGGTGATAGATGGGCAAATAACAACTAATATAACTTATGGAAAATAGTTTACCACAATACTGTAATATTTCTGCAACAATGGGAAGAAGATAATCTTTCAATTCTAAAGTTTAACAGTAGTGGGATATAAGGAGGTATGGAATTTCTCCTGGAGTAATGAAAATGTTCTAAAATTGAGGAAGGTGAGGATAGCTCAACTTTGTGATGAAAATGAAAACTACTTTTAATGGATTGCACAAGGAATGGAGGAATATAACACAGTAAATCCTGTTGTGGATGATGGAATGTGATTAACAGAACAAATATGAGAATGTTGTCATGTGAACTACAGCAAATATGTCATACTGGGCATTAATAATAGGGTGGGTTTCAGATAATGTGCACCAAATGTAAGATATGGATGATAATTAATAGTAATATTTTGATGATGCTCTTTCATCATATATAACAAATATTCCAGAACAATGCAAAGTTTTGGTGGGAAAATTGGAGTCCTGTATGCTATGAATGTTTGGTTTGTAATTTCACAACTTTTATTATACAAATGGTTTATGTATGTTCTTGTATGCATAGTAAACTTCAGGGAATTTTTTAAACTAAAATAAATCTCTTGACTATAGATGTGAGGTACAATTTCTGAATTTTATTCAATTCCTACATCAATCTTTCTAAATTTATGCCAATACCATGCTGTTTTTACCACTGTGTGTAAGTAATATGCTTTATTTAATATCCTTTTTAATTTTTTAAAATAAACTGATTACATAAATGTTACACACAAAATATTTTTTGTGTAACATTTTCCCACATCAATAACATCCTTCATTAGTGTGGCACATTTGTTAAAATTGATGAACACAACTTGGAGCATTGCCACCAATCAATAACTATAGCTTACATTGTAGTTTACACTCTCTCCAGCACCTTTTTGCAAGTTAATACAAGATATACAATGGCCTGTATCTGTTATTGCAATGTCATTCAGGATAATTCCCAAGTCCTGAAAGTGCCCCCACACACCTGAGTCCAACTCTATCACACTAGGTAGTGTAAATTCCAAAGTAAGTCCAGAATACATGGAATACTGGATATTTTTGGGATGATGCAATTGTTCTACATGATCCTGCAAGGATGGATATGAACCATGTCAAACTTCATCAAAATATATAAAAGTATACACTCCAAAATGTAAATCACAATGTAAATCATTGACCATGGTTAGTAACAATGTTTCAATATTTGTACATCAATTGTAACAAAGGTACCATCTAGATGTAAAATGTTATTAATAGGGGAAAAGGGAAAAGAGAGAGGACATTGGGTATATGGGAATCACCTATATTCTGTACATGACTTTTGAATAACCTAAAGCTACTTTGAAGATGAAATGAAAGAAAGAAGACATTGGGTGAATAAATGGAAGCAAATGTCACTTCACATGCAAGACAATAAATCTTACAGTAATGGAAGACATAATGTTATTTTTTAAAATTTTATATTTAAATTTTTCAATATTTCAAACTTAAATTTTTTGTAATTTTTTTAAAAGACCATCATTATCATGTCATTTTCCTTTTAATTTTATCAGTTATTTTGTTGGCTTCAATTTGAAGAAGTTTTGAATCACAGAAGGGTTACAACTGTGGCAGGGGAGGATCTTCGGTGTGTGTAGTGTATCAGAGTTGGGTGATGCATGGGTGGAGGCTCACCTGTGCTTACCGATATAAATGTGTTCAAATGTTCATGGGACATTTTCACAATGGTTGAAGATTCACAGAATAACCAAAGGAATATCAAATTCCCATCCTGGGGTGCTCTGCTGCATCCTCTAATGGGACAGCAAGAGTCCCTTGATTACAGGGGCAGTGAAAACTAAAGGAGGATGGACCATAGATGGCACCTTGATTGTGATGTCTGTACTTATGAATCTTTATTTTTGAAATCAAATCTTAGAGTAATATTATAGAGTGGCTATGTGTTACCTCCTGAGTGTGTCCTTTTTGCTCAAATGTTGCCACTCTCTAAGTTAAAACTCAGCATATAAATGCATTCACTTCACCCAGAGTGGGGTATAACACCCAGGGAATACCCTTCCTGGCACTGAGGGATTACTACCAAGAAACAGCTAGAAATGCAAGTGGAAAAAGATATTGACCAGTGGGGGAAAACGTAAAGACAAATGAGTTAATATGGCTAAGAGACTTCAAACTGAATTTGGAGATTATTTCAGAGGTTATGCTTATCTATATTTCAGCAGGAACTCGTTGACTCAAATAATAAATATTACCAGAAATAGTGGGACTCTTGAGGGCTCTGTAGATATCCAGACACTATAGGCAGAGCAGACACCTCAGAAGTAAGATGCTTTAAAGTCTGGTATAGAGAAAGTCTTAGATCATTCTTCTTTTTAAATATATTTTTGGATATTTGGAGGCATTTCCTCTTCCAGATAAATTTGATAATTGGCTTTGAATTCTTAAAAAATGTTGTTCAATTTTTCCAAGAGTATGTAGTAATTGTAAATCAGTTTGAGTAGAATTGACATCTTCATGATATTTACTCTTCCAATCCAAGAACATGGAATGTCCCTTGATTTATTTGGGCCCTCTATGGTTTCTTTTAGCAGTGCTTTGTAGTTTTCTGAATTCAGGTCCTTTATGTCCTTGATTAACTTTATTCCTAAATATTTGATTCTTTTATTTGCTAATGTAAATGGAAGTTTTTCTCACTCTCTCTTCAATTTGCTCATTTGTAGCATAAAGAAATGTTACTGAATTTCTGCAGATTAGTGTTGTACCCCACCAGTTTCCTGAAATTGTGTATTATTTATAGTAGCTTTTCTCTGGGTTTTTCAGTATTTTCTAGGTTAATCTTATCATTGGCAAACAGAGAAAGTTTTGCTTCTTCCTTCCTATGTAGATACCTTCATATATTTTTTTACCTGCCTAATTGCTCAACCTAGAACTTCTACTACAATATTGATTAACAGTGGAGACAGGGGGCATCCTTGTTGTTTTAGTCAGTCAAAGGGGTGCTGATGTGAAATACCAGAAATCTGTTGGCTTTTGTAAAGCGTATTTATATGTATAAATCCCAACAGGCCTACTCCAAGACATATACTTGTCAAACTGTCCAATGCTCAAAACAGAGAGAAAATACACAAAGCAGCAAGATAAAAAGAACCATCACATACAAGGGAAGTTCAATAAGATTAACTGCTGATTTCTCATCTGAAAACATGGAGGCAAGAAGGCAGTGGTATAACATAGTTAAGACACTAAAAGAAAAAACTTCCAGCCAAGATTTCTCTATCCAACAAGGCTGGCATTCAAAAATGGTGGAGAGTTTGAAATATTCACAGATAAACAGAAATTAAGAAAGTATACCAATAAGAAACTTGCCCTTCAAGAAATACTAAAGGGAGTTCTGCAGGAAGACAGGAAGACAGAGAAGAGAGGGAGTTGGAGGAGATTGTAAGAACAATTAAAAAGAGAAATGAAACATATGACATTCATAAACCCAAAGAATATATGGCTAATGTAAGTAATTCCTTGAGAGTGATAACACTAAATGTTAATGGATTAGACACACCAGTCAAGATGTGTTGATTGGCAGAATGAGCTAGGAAATATGACCCACAAATATGTTGTCTACAAGGAACCCACATTAGACCCAGGGATTCAAGGAGGCTGAAAGTGAATGGCTGGTGAATAGTATATTTTCACCTAGTATCTTAAGTCACCTTTTTTTGGAGTGCAACAGATGTTCTAACACAGCACTCCCACAATTATAAAATGCTTCATTTTTGACTAGAGAACAATTTTTCCCAAAGATCTCTGAAAATTCAGTCATAAAGGCTTTGGTCATCCATTTAGTGAACATAGGCAGAGTAGAATTAGAATAATTCATAAAAGTCTTAGGATTTTTGGATTGGTAAAGGAGTGTTGGCATCAACTTAAAGTCACCAGGCATATTAACCTCTATGAAAATAGCCTGTTCATTCAAGCTTTGAAATATGTATTGACTTTTATCTTGATGTGACAGTCCTAAATGGCACCTTCTTCCAATATAAAGCTGTTTTGCCTGTATTGAAAATCTGTTGTTTATTGTAGTGATCTTCATCAATGATCTTAGCAAGATCTTCTGCATAAATTGCTGCAGCTTTTTCTTTAGCCTTTGCCACTTTACCTTACACTTTAATGTTAAGTGAATGGCTATTTTCTTTAAACCTCCTGAAACAACCACTGATTGTTTCAGAATAATCCTCTCTTATTTCTTCACCTCTCTTTCCATTGATAGACTTGAAGAGAGTTAGGGTTTTGCTCTGGATTAAGCATCAGTTTAAGGGAACATTATGGCTGGTTTTATCTTCTATGCAGACCACTAAAACTTTCCTCATATCATAAATAATCAGTTTTACTTTCTTATCATTCCTGTGCTCACTGGAGTAGCACTTTTAATTACCTTCAATAACTTTTCCTTTGCACTCAAAACTTGTCAATAGGCCTACATTTCATCCAATCTTGGCTTTCTACATGCCTTCCTTACTAAGCTTAATCATTTCTAGCTTTTAATTTAAAGAGATGTGAGACTTTTCCTTTCATATGAACATTTAGCAGCCATTGTAGATTTATTAATTGGCCTAATTTCAATATTATTCTGTCTCCAGGAAATAGGGAATACTGAGGAAAAGGAGAGAAACAGGTGAAAGACCAGTCAGAAGAGCGATAAGTACAAAATATATTTATTGATTAAGTTTGCCATCTTATATGGGTGTGATTCATGTGGTCCCAAAATGATTTCAATACTAACTTCAAGGATAACCGATCACAGATCACAATAACTCATATAATAATAATGAAAATGCTTGAAATGTTATGAGAATTACCAAAATGTGACAGACATAAAATGAGCATATGCTATTGAGAAACATGGCACAGATTTGCCTGACACAGGGTAGCCACAATCTTTCAATTAAAAAAAAATGCATATCTGTAAGTTGCAATAAAGCAAAGCACAATAAATGTGTTACATTTGTATCTTCCCAGATGCCCATATTCTTGGTTTTGGCTATATATTTTTGGAAGGGTACAAGTTTATAAAATATTTCAAAAATACAAGTACATCATGAGAAATTTATGAGGTTATATTAAAACGTTTTGTGAAATGTACATATCTAATATATTTAAAATCACTATGATATATCTTACATATAATGTTTTAAAAGTAAACATTTACCATGCTAAATCAACTCTATGATAGAACACTTTAATTAAAGGGAAATTTGAATGGCCTCAATCAGAAAATGTGTGTGGATGATGATAAGAAACAGAAGAGGTTATATTAGGATGGAAACAAATATAGTTTAGTAACTTATTTGGTAAAGTTGTTAGCAAGAAATTTATGATTTTAGTTTATGCATCTAATGATCCTTAATCAATTCTCAAATCTACTCTCACTGAATCTCCCATTTGGAGATATATCTAGTAAAAGAAGTGATTTTGGATGTAGAGGGAGGCAATAGGGAGCAAAGATATTTTTCATTTGGCTAATGAGATTTGAGTAATCTGAACAGAGAGTACTTTTAGCATATTTTCCTCATTTAACAGGTAAAGTATCTTATATCTTAATACACTATAATGAATTGCCTAAAATTGATTTCTTCAAGTTATGGAGAACTTCTTTCAGAATATATTATTGATAATGATTACAAAAAGAATTATCTTTTGGAAATAGAGATGATAGATAACTGGGTTATAAAACTACCTTTACACTTCACAAAATCCTATGAATTTTGTCCTTATTGAAAATAAATGAAGACAATAATACATATAATTTTTAAACCTTGTAGAAATTCAAAATGTATTTCATGCTGAAAAAAAATTTAGTGGGAAATTCTGCATAATTAATGTTTAATGGTCAAAATCAACCAGATTTTACGGTAATTAAAAGAGTAACTACATTCTCTTTGCAAGTCAATCTGTGTGTGCATTCTGATTAAGCTTTTCACATCCAGGACCTATTCTCTGGAAGTTAATAGAATTCCATAATATTTTTCTTATACCTCTTACCACAAGGATTCATTTTTTGTTTTGTTTTAAATACTGTATTTTCCAGGTAAATGGGTGCTGATGCAAAGTACTGGAAATTTGTTGGCATTTATAAAGCGTACTTATTTGGGGTAGAAGCTTACAGTCACAATTTTACAAGATTTAATCTAGGGTCTTGACTTATGCTGTATAAATGAATTTCAGAGCATGTCATGTTAATCAGGGCAGTAATTTATTAAGGTAGGGAGAGAATAGAAATGGGAGAGAATAACAGATCACAGGTCCCTGGTAGAAGGTAAAGGGTTGAAGATTGATGAAGTGGGCTGATTATAGACCACAATTTCCCATTATAGATTATAAATGCCCAGATTTTACTTGCATCTTGATCTGCATATGGGGGACATGAGGAGAGCAGGGCTTAGAAGCCACCAGGGCCAAGAGCAGCAGTAGGGCTGAGAGCAAAAGGGCTGAGAAAGGTTTTGTGCCTGATTTTTAAACTATTAATTACTCCACCCCTTTGCTAAAGGCATGGGAGGAGTCCCAGGTGCTTGCTGTTTTGATTGATTACCCCACCCATCAATCCCCAGGAGAGCCCAATTATAGGGTTTCTGAAAAAAATTAGGGGCTTCTCCTGGCTTCTGGGAGAAATCTTGCTAGTGTCTTCCACCACCCATCTTGGGGTATTGATGTCCACATGGTTCCAGATCCATGTATTGATTCCCTATCTTACTAGCCTGCTTCATTTCCCTTCAGAGAGTTTACATCATTTTTCTTAAAGGGGTGCTGAAGGGAGATGTTCATTCTTCTGTAACTACTTCCTGCTGGGTAGGGGCAGTAGGCCCTACGTGACAATGTGTAAAACCCTCTGGTTGTTTTATCTCTGTTGGAAGAAGATGAATCTGGAATCTTGAGCTAAGCTGGTTCAAATCCCCAAATGGCTGACAAGATATTGATTCTGGAAGAAATAAACTTTGTTACAATCTTGAGAATATATGGTCCTTCTAAGAGGATACTGGACCATAAAAGTAGAGAAGACCAGGTGCCTATAGAGGCTGCATCTCCCCTAAGTTGGCAGGCTTTATTTTGCAGGTTTTGAATACCATTTAGGACTATTTCAGAGTGATTTGCATAGAGATGACATTGTTCCTTAAGGAAAAGACATATTCCTTCCTGTGCTGCAGTTAGTATGTCAAGAGCCCTGTGAATTTGCAGCACCATGGCAGCAAGAGAATCTGCTTGTTGTCTTAGAGCTTCTAAGGCAGGACTGATTTCATTTATGCCATTAGTTAGCTCTAGGGAGTGACTGAAAGAGATAATGGGGTTTAGTATAAATTGCCAACCCCAGTTTTCAATGGTCGTTTTGCCTAAGGCAGCTAAGAGGGAGATGAGATGAGACATTGCCTTTTCAGATATTGTATTGAAAGAAACAAATGAATATAGACAAGATTTTTCAAAGGCTGTTGTGTTAGACACAGACAATACTTAACTTTGTCCCTTGAAGAGGTTTTCAGGCTGTCCAGTGGCTGGCACTCATCTGACCCATCAGGTGTTTCTGGTGAGTCAGTACTTCCTTGGGAAACTGGGTAAGTGTACACAGCTGGCAAGCCCTTTAATTTTAACAGATATTGGGGTGATGAAAACCACAAGATAAGGTCTCTTCCATTTAAGCTCTATTTGAGAGTGAGGCCTGTTTTCTTTCCAGGTTTTGATTAGAACCTGGCTTCCGGGTTTAACTTTAGGTAAAGATAATTCAAGGCTGGGGCTAGGAAGAATTTTGTTTCCAAGCTCCTGGCTGACTTGTTGAGTTTTTCCTGAGGCTGATAAAATATTTTGTGAGTTCTTTGATTTCCTGATCTAGTACCAGGTCCTAGGTAAGGAAAGGCAACCCATAAACCATCTCAAAGGGGCCAAGCTGAAGTGGGTTTTTTGGAGTTAAATGCAGCCTCAATAAAGCCACCGGTAGACTGGTGATCCAAGGCAACACAGTTTCTTGGCAGAATTTAGCTAGAATTTGCTTTAAGGTTTGGTTAACTCTTTCTGCTTTCCCAGAGGAACAGGGACTCCTGGAGCTATGGTGATGATATTTAATTCCAAGGGCAGCTGATAGACCTTGGGTTATTTTGCTAGTAACGGCTGGCCCATTATCACTTTGGAGGGACTTAGACAGTCCAAACCTTGGAACTATTTCCTTTATAAGAGCTTTAACCACCTCATTTGCCATTTCTCTTCTAGTGGGAAATGCTTTAACTGACCCAGGAAAAGTATCTACTAGTACTAAGAGGTACTTATAGCCCAAGCAAGATGGCATGTGGGTGAAGTCTATCAGCCAGTCCTTCCCAGGATATGATCCCTGCATCTGTACAGGGGGATTTAAGCAGGGAGGATGGTTAAG
The DNA here is from genome assembly GCA_004027955.1 of Chaetophractus vellerosus. Classification (NCBI taxonomy): domain Eukaryota; kingdom Metazoa; phylum Chordata; class Mammalia; order Cingulata; family Chlamyphoridae; genus Chaetophractus; species Chaetophractus vellerosus. The sequence continues at coordinate 13,390 of PVKH010023968.1, forward strand.
CCTCCCATTGCTTGAGTTAATAATTGCACACAGGGGGGAATTTCCTGGTAATTTCTTTGACTGTTTTCACCAGGCCCTGTCCTTTAAAAGACACATTTAGCTAAGGTATTTAGGGCATCCTTCCCCAGATGAGTAGCTTGGTGAAATCCATGAAGGACCTTCCATTACCTTGCTCCTGGCAGGTAGACATGAGTGTCCTTAACAAGCCACCCATCAGCTTCTAGGGTGAATCCCAGGCTAGCAGCCTTGGTTTGTTCATCCATGGTAAACTTTGGAACATTAAGTACTGGTACAGGTGCTGGAACATGGAGTAAGAGGGATGCCTGGGTTAAGCAAATTCATTAAC